>JBBPTT010000745.1:0-17306 GCA_038094175.1 Boletellus aff. lepidospora
ACTGATGCGCACCTTCGAACACAGAACAGCCAAAACCAACGATGGATTCTGGAACGCGCATAAGAGTCGAATCATGCTAGGGACGATGTGTGTGGCCCTACCCGTTTCTCCCAATACATTTCTTGGACTGCGATGAGCTTGGTCAGAATCCGCAAGTAAGCGAATACAGCCCTGGTATGGGGGGCTCCTGCACGATCCCGGTTGACACCTGTTCGATATCCAGTAGGAGTCGAGGTGCAGTGTGGGAACTAGGGTTTCCTGAGGTTGGTTGTCTGCCATCCGCGTTGCTTAGAAAGATCGTCATAAGGCTAGACCCGCGATGGGTGCCGAAAGATGAGTAGAATCAGACCTGGAGTTTTGATCGAACCCAAGGACATCCATATCGTACAAACAAGCGTGCAGTAGGACAGATCGGCGGTAGAAGTAAACAGAAACCCCAGTTACGCGCTCCTCCATCACTGTGCGCCCGACACCGCTTCTATCCCCCGATGGTCCTCGTCTACACCTGACACACACCATCCCAAAAAGCATCTAATTCAGCCTCGTCCACGGCCATTGAGGTTTCGTCCTTGATCTCGTCCTGGTCCAGCGTAACTTCCGCGAACGCTATCGCAGGCAAGGTTGCGCCTTGACTGGTGTCGGTTTGGGACGTGATTCCGAACCCGTTGTCGATTCCGTATGATCCGCGACCAGGTCGACTGTCATACAGCTCTCGCACGCTGATGATAAACCGGGGCATGATGCAGCACATGATGGCGACGGCAGCCGTGCTCAGGAGGCTCATGAGAGTGCTGTCTATCAAGGCATGATCCTGGAGAATACGGATGATATGGATGGCCACGTTGCTAAGAAAAACCGTACGAGGATCAGCTTGACTATGCCATTGGGAGGCAAAACGGGCACACGAGCGTGACGGTGGTGGATCAAAGAAGGGGGAGACGTACATGACGAAGTAAAGGATGCCATCCTTTGCGAGTAGTTGGATATACCGATTAGGCTTCCGCTGCTTTGCCACTTTGTACGTCCAAGCCGACTCCCTCAGGGCCTTGATAAGAGCAAGAGCGAGAAGAAGAGCGGCGAGGACAATTCGGGGAATTATAAGAGGATCGGCGAAGAGAGACCACGGAGCGTCCATTACGTATGCACAATAAGAGTGATCTGGGATTTGGATCACCTTGGCTGAAAAAAAATAGGGTGGGTAGGTTGAAATCGCGTTGACGGAAAGGTTTTAATCAAAGGCACACCTGATAGGTAGGTATTGGGATTGACGTATATCGCTGACATGATGATCGACGTGGCGGTTTGGATTATGTATACCAGCCAGAGGCTGTAACAAACCAATTTTGATTGATTCCACATCACACAGACACGTAGAATCATCATCACTGTAATTGAAATTCAATGGGGGAGATCAAACTTTGGTACGCAAACTCACGATCGGCAGCAGTAAGAAACACCACAAACGTCCATTGCATGATCAGATAGAGCGTGATACCTATGGAACATCAGTTTCATGTCGCGTGCTGTAGGGTGCCCTTCATACACCTATCTGACCGTCAGCTTTACCATTTACCTGATTGATGGGTTTAGATGCGTACGTCTGTCAGTACATCAATTAGTTTAGTCACTACACGTAAACAAGGAGACTGACGCTAACAGGGCCAGGCACGAATGTGACACCCACTACAGGTATAGCAGAATGAGTGATCAGTTGAATCAACTTGTAGAATAAGCCTTACACATCGCGTCGGCGCTTGAGGATGGAACATCGAGATTGTATGTCATCCGACACAAATGGCAACAAATATACACCCACGCAATCCAACAGAGGCCAATATAACGAACCTACTGGTGTGGTTAGTTGAAAACAAGAGGCGGAAAAGATTCTCCGAGGGGCATTATACACACAAGAACGAATACTGTAGATGGCCATGTCCATTTCCCGCGCTGAGGAATGTCAGCGACACGGTATTGGTTGACGATGTTCATTTCCATACCCAAATGTATTCTAACTTGTACAACTATTAGCGGCTGCATGGCACAGATGGAACTGAAATACCTCTCTTGGGAAGGTGAGGACTGGCAACGATGTGCTTTCAGCGTGAAACGTGAGCAAAGGTGAATGGAAGGACATACTGTAGTCATATCCTACCACGCTGACTTCTGCGACTGCATTGGTCGATGAGATCAGTGATTCAATACAGTAATGGTTGTCATACTGGACAGGTAGTTATCGAATTGGAGTTGCGCCAGAGTGGACTGTAAGTCAGACGACATGATAGATATAAGGCACGCTCAGTTGGTGATCGAGAAAGGCAAACAAGGGAGTAAGGGAAGGGCGGGGTCACCTGAAAGCCATATAGAACGCTTGACAGCACTTATAGCTACTCCCGGAGACTCCCTCGACCATTTACCTCGTGAGCAAGATGCGATGCAGACGGAAGTCAGAACAACAATGGCAGAATGTCCCTAGCTGGTAGTTCTTGTCAAGCTGTGCGAGTTCGGATGCTGATGGATCCCGGATGGCGCCACAGGTACTAATACTGATAGGGCGCTGGGTCACTGGATGGCCGGCCATACGTCTCAACCTTTTACCATAAAGCTTGTCATTAGCCAGAAACATATGTGCGTGAAAGCAGCGCAAGAAAAAATACCAAAAGTTGTTCCAAAATACATGATGACATGAAGAAAGACTGCGCTTGGTGACGCCGAGGGTGACAGTGCAGCTCGCGTCAGGGTGACCTAGTAGTAGGTGCTGTAAATAATTTCATGCTCAGCCAGGCACACATGTTCGCCGTCTCAATTTACTTTACTGGGAATGGGCTCGTCATCACTTGCTGTAACTAGCGTGTGCTTGTTGAGTAGAACACGTCTCTAAAGCTTTCTGTTTTCTTTTTCTACCAGAGGCACCCATCACGTAGCAGGGGAGCATACCCACTGTGGGCGGACGGTCGCGGGCGGGGCCGCACTCGAAGGGTACACCCCACTGTGTGCTCGGTTCTTGATATCACGGTTGGACCCTCAGGCCTCACCCGTGGAAAGGAGCCTACAAATGTATTATGCCTCGAATTGGATCGCATTGTCACCAAAATTGGTTGCACAGCCAACTTGAAATTGGAGGACCGCTCGTCCGATCTGAATGGCACGTTGTGACCACGAGGGGGAATCCCGCGGTGCGGTTTGCCAGCGTACATTACTGAGGAGGCATGCCAAATATAGATATTGTCTGTTCCGTTCGAAGGATGCATCGTAACCATGAGCGGAACCTTGGCGATTACGCTTCCCCGGAGGACAGGTAAGTGAGCCGCAGAACAGCTAGGTGTGCTTCGCGCTGGCCATAGTTTGCATTTTTACAGACCATGCGCCCAGTATCACCAGGCTTCTAGTCCCAGATTCTGCTCGCTATATACGCCAACAGTTGTCCCAGCACGAGAGCGGATGGCAGCGATGGAGTCGGATGCATCGAGTTCCCCCAAATCGGACTTTCAAGATTAGCAAACAGCTATTCCGATCTCATCGAAGGGGGAAGACCACGTGCCTGTAGCTGTGCGAAGGATGTCGTTATCATGATCTTGCGCATCTCACCCATTGTTCCTTTCTTATCCCGTTCCTCCTGCATTCTCGTATCACCTCATTCCCGCCGCCGCATCACGGGGGCCGAGAATAAGGCAAAAAACGCCACTAAGTCCACAGGGGATCCAGCTTGGTCCACATCCGCAACGTTGTGAATAGAGCTGGAGTGGTGGCATACCTGCTATAGGATCAAGTCGTCAAACCCGAGGTCGTCCCATCCACCCGTTAACATGGTCGATATGTCGTCGGTCATATGCTCTGGCCACCCTGTCGAAACACCGTCTTATCATACTCCCACTGAATCCTGCGGCACGAATTTGCCAGTCTGAGATATCTGTAAATCAATGTTACCAACTCGTTGGGCACGAGCTTGAGATCAATCAAAAACGACGAGCAGTTCATTCGTACAGGCACAAGGAAAACCCGCCTTGGACTCAGCAGCTGGGGAAACAGGCGTGGTTGAACGAGAGGGTGGACGCTGCTTGAGCGGATACTCACAGGAGCCAACAAGAGCGCCACGCCGAGACCTTGTAAGGCAGTAATCTGCTGCCACTGGTGAGTCTTGTCATACTCCAGACGACCACGAAGATGAGCCCTGCCTCTCGGTCAGTGTCTGACCACCACCAACAAGAGCCCGATAAACCATGACTTCAGGAGACACGACGCAGTCTTGCCGAACATGGTCGTGAGGTTGCACAACAACGGATGAGCAAGTATCGTTGCTACGCCAGTCAAATACCGCTGGCGAGCCTAAAAATCTAAAATTGACACTTGTTTGGTTTCTCAAGCTTTTCGACACCGTCCAGTTACTGAACCGACGTATCGATGCAGACGGACGTGTGAGACAGAAAGAGTACATTTCTTTGTGAAGGTTCCCCATGCAATGTACGTCGATTATTCGGTCCTGCGAGATTGTATCAGTACTGATGCACACCGTCGAATATAGAGCAGCCAAAGCCAACAATGGCCCATTCTGTGGCGTGGTTAAGAGTCGAATCATGCAGGGACAAATTTACAACGGAGAATGTCTGGTGTGTGCCACGTCCCGCTAGTTTCTCCTTACACACTAACGCTGTCAGAACGTGATGGCAATCAACATGGAAAGGGGTGAAAGGTTCGATATCCCTTTTTTCTCTTCTCTTTTGCATACCCATTAGTGAACGTAGGACGTTCGTCTAGAAGCCTTCGTTTGCAGTTTTCCGTAGCGATATATTCGGAATATGTGACTGGAAGTCTTCGTCTAGGCTGAGTACAACATCCTCGACCGCCTCCAATCGAATCTGCACCGTGTCCTCCGTTGTTCTATTCCCGATCTTGACCTGCTCCAATGAACCTTCCACGAATAGCAATGCAGGCGGAATGGTGTTTTGGACAGCGACGAGGTGGTTGTTATTAGGTCAGTATGAGCATCAGTATGGTTTAGCAAAATGCTCGAGTACAACTTTTGCAAAACAGCATTTAATTCACCTCTCGCATCGGATGGCACCATCGTGATACCCAAACCCCGCCTAAGGTCTGCCCTCGCATACAAACGACAACACACTGTCACAACTCCGTTGGGCAATGCTCGGTCTGCTGCTCCCGGGACAACAACGATTGCTAATTGGTTTGTTCGCTGTGATGCTTGGCTGGCTGCTGTGGTGGCATGATGATTAGAAGGTGTGTGGTGTCCGGTCGGCCGGTTGAGTGCAATAGTCCGTTGATCTAGGTAGATTCAGAAAGGCGCTACGTTTTAAACGTTCCACAGTGTATGCTCTCAAAATACGTCCGTTTGCTATAAAGTTTCTATGGTATCATCTTTTTCGAATGGTGTTTACTTTTGTCAGCGTCTGCAAGTGCTCTTTCGAGGCAGGACCCAGCAATTGCACTAAACATTCCGTGCCTAGCGTAAGCGTTGCTTCGGACCCGTTGGTCAGCAGGCCTCATAATTCGTCAATTTCGCACATGATAACATGTCGTCGAATGTTTTGCTGTACTTTTTGTCAGTCTATGTATGAATGAAAGCTACCCGCTTGGACGACGACCTGTTGCCTTTCATTCAAGAACTCATGCAAACGCGTGACTCTTCCGTCTCACAAAAACTGATGTCGTTTGTGGTCCGGAGAAGTTCATATCCATCGTTATGATAGATACAAGAAAGGAAAAACTCGACATCATCAAGATCAATAAATAAATGTCCTAGCTATGCTGTGAGGGACGCTCCTGTCCTCTTTCTGTTGCAATATTTAACCCTCGACACAAGGCTCTACTGCTCGCCGTGAAACCCTCGCATCAGACATCCCGGTCAAGGAACCTCAGCTGTGTCTGATTGGATCAGTGATTCATCCAAGAGCCGGCTCTGCTCCGGTTCGACTGCTTCTGCAAACGCGATTGCAGATATGGTTGCAACTCCTTGGTTGGTATTGGGGCACGACATTAGCCCGAACCCACTGTCGATCCCATACAGTCCATTGTGGGAGTTGTGGTCGAACAGCTCCCGGACATCAATGATGAACCGAGGCATTACAACACATATCATCGCAACGGAAACTGTGGCCACGATAAGTTCAGGAATATGGTTCCATATTATGACCACACGTGGGATGATTGAGGCGATATTGTAAAGGACGTTACTGGAATTATGCCGGGATTGGTTGGTTTTTGTAAGACACCCATGTGAAAGATCGATTAAGACGAGGTTGTGAACGAAAGGGAATGGGGGAAACGTACATGAGGAAATATAGGATACCATCCCTAATGAAGAGTTTGATGTACCGATTAGGCTGCCATTTCTTTGTTGTTTTGTACATCTCAACCGACTCCCTCAAAGCCTGAATAGCAACAAGAAGAAAAAGCAAAATACAAAGAACGGAACTTGGAGTTATTGTGACAATTGAATAGCTTGGCAACGGAGGATCAAGTCTGAATATGTCAAAAGGGCCTTGATATTTCAAAAGCATGATGGAGAGATGAATATATGAGAAGTTGTTAGGATCTCATCGACGCCAATGATTTATGTTCTGACGCACGTAACAAACAGATACCAGTTCTGGACATCTCACTCATTGCTATCATCGTGATAAACGCGGTAGCTTGCACAAATAGAATAAAAAGGAGGACATAGAGAATCTTCCTGGACCTGTTCCACATTGCATAGACACGCAGAATCATCATCACTGTAATCCATATTTGTCGTTGGGAATCAAAGTTTAGATATCGAACTCACATTCACCAGCGGTAATAAATATTGGGAATAGCCAATGTGCGAGCTGATAGAGAGCACCTTCATAACGTCAGCTTGAGACCTAGCAACCAGTGTAATGCTACTGGTATACGTACACCTGTTTGATTGTCAATGTCACCGTTCATTTGATCAGGAAATTCCAACACTTACCCCTGTCAGAATACCTCCTTTAGTCATACTGGAAGATCAGATGTAAGACAGAGTACTGACTTGGGCAGGACTGAATGCAATCGAAGATACAGCTACAGGTATGGTGCGGCGATATGTGGAATCAGTCTAATTGACCATACTCAGGCCAATGGTAGGATTGAACTTACTAAGCGCATCAGCGCTTGAAGATTAGGTCAAATGGACATGTTATCCGGTATGCATGATAACATGGACTTACATGACCCAGCAGAGACCAACATAGCGAACCTATCAGGACCGTTAGCTGTAAAACAACAAATAGCCCAGCACCCATCATAGGCATTATACACACGAGAACGAATATTGTCGACCCCCATGTCCAGTTTCTTCGCTGTTGAAACGTCAGTGGTATGGAAATTTGCTTAATAACCAGTCATTCCATACCCAGACATAATCTACCTTCGGAAGATGTCAAAAGTGAAACACGCAGCAGGAAAGAAACTCAGATACCTCTCTTGAGAAGGTGAGGACTGTAGAACAATGCTCGCTCAAAACGGAAAGTGAGTAGGAAGGGAGGGCCAACATACTATAGTCATACCCCACTACGCTGACCATCATGACTGCACTGATCTATAAGATTTGTCATCGAATACAATGATGAGCGTCCATACCGGACATGAAATTGTGCACCCGGTACAACTCCATAACGACCTGCACATCCGTGGACAGAAGGGCAACCAGAGATGCAATCAATAGCGGGGGTGAAGGGGATAGTGGAATCGCCGGCATGATATGCAAAACGTTGTAGCACCTGGTATTATATCGTCTAGCAGGCGTCTTGATTGATTCCCTTTGTCCATCGGGTATCACTTTGATCGGATTTTCCCAAGCGTGACAAGGACCGCGGCCGCTAGGCAGTATCTTCAATTGGGCCCCCGAGTTGGATGGTGTCAATACTGGCACTGTGTCAAACCAGAGCACCGTTTGTGCTCTGGGGCGGTGACCGCAGGTAGAGTCGAGTCGGGGAGAGGTGCAACTTCCCTGCGTCCCTTATTGCAGGAATACCGAACAAGTGTTGTGTGCGTTTCTGGAACTGCTGTTCCCACAGGATGTGGAGCATGCCATGGACGTGGCTGGATACGCTTCAAGGCAATGCAACCGTTACCACGAATTCCGTGCCCGACTGGATGTGCCAAGTTATATTAGGCTTTAGGCCAAGTCGTCGGAGCTGGCGTCCGAGACACTGATACCATACAGCGAACAAGGACACCCTCTGGCAGGGAAGCAAGGCCAACCCCTGGAGATTGTTCCGAAAGCTCTGATCGTGATCGCTAGGCGTAGGCCGTAGCGTGATCATCTGCGTCTCCTGGGAGTGCTAAATGGGCGTTACTACACATACATGCCGCCGGAGAAGAGTGGCACGATGCGACACTGGATTGCTTCGTCACCAATCTAAAACACCAGGAGATCTGAAAGCCCGTGACATCCAAATGGTGACCTTAACCCCTCCTCGTGCGTGAGAGCTGGTAGCATCCGATCAGTGTAAATCAGTCATCCGAGACGATTTCACTACACGATACTTAGGTGCTTAGTTCGCTATTTATTTCTTCGGCTCGTTTTCCTGCGCAAATGTGTGGAAGCACAGGTTAGCACTCTCCGAGAACCGACATTCTCGCATCCTCACCGAACGCGGCGACGCGAGATTCAGAAGCAGCCGAGAATCCGCACCGCGCATACAGACTGCAGATTTTGTGCCCATAAAGGGACATCCGGGTGATTCGACGACCTACAATATAGCACATAGAGCATCCAGGTAGGATGGTTCAGGTTCCTCCACGTATCCCAGTAGCGTTCGTCGTGCGGATGGCGCATTTGGGCTAGCATAGCGACATTTAGTGAGTGCGAAGCTGTCAGGTAGGGTAACGGACACCACGCACCAAGAACGCATACTCGATTTGCGACGCATACTGGTGCTGCGTGTGCGAAATGGCATCTCGTTGTTGCGATGACAAAGTTTGAGGCGACGTCGGTCGCGTCGTTCCCTCCGGCAACTCCCGACTTGGGCGCTTTCCTGGCTTCACTGGCCGAGTGTGGTGTCCAGGAGTTTTGTGGCCCAACCCAACGTGCATTTGGGCGCAGACTCTGCCCCCGACTCTTGGTCCCGTTCAGGGTGCTTCAGTGTTCTATTTCTCGGCCACATTCAGGCTGCGCGCGCACTCTCGGCAACGATCTGCGGCCTTGAATGGAGGACTGGAGGGCAGCGTTCGGAGGAGTGCGTCCAGTGCTCGTTCGCAATGCACCGAGATGTACAACTCGGGTTCCGTTTGTTCACAGAACCACGGAGGTCATCTCGGGGGGTGGACTAGCACTCATCGCCTCGTTGCGGTGCGCATGAAGGTTGGTTCGCTTTTGGTTGACTTGTTGACCGCCGACAGACAAGCTCGGCTTCTGGCAGACGGAAGCATGCGTGCTTATAAGTCAGCGCACTTGATTCTCGAACCAACGTACCATCACGGCTCAGCATGGCATAGTTTGATTAGATGCTCAGATGACGTGAACGGTCCCTAACCGACTCCATTCGAATTGTCTCCGGGTCCTCCGTAGTTCCATCCACGGTCACCTCGTCTCGCCTCTGTGCCACTTCTCTGGTCTCGATAGGCACCGTCGCAGTTTGACTGGACACAGGGCGCCGACTTATATGCTGTCCGGGGTCAGGAGCAGAGAAGGACCCCCTGGAATACCAACTCAATGTCGGAGTCGGGGCCTAGAAAACTGGTCTTCACAACGTTCGCTTCGAGCTCTGGCTAAATGGAAGGAAAGATTAGGTGGATCGAGACCCAAGCGCTCAAAGTGCCCAAAGACACGACGAGAATGAAAACGTGGGAACAGATTCATGTTGATATGAAAGTCCGTGCATCAAGGGTAAGTGCTGTTCAGCTGTAGTACGTGGGCGAGCGTGCACTGACGTTGAAGACCGCTAAGCGATAGGTAATGGCAAAGATGCTAGGGCGAAGCTGATGGTTCACTCAGATAACCCGAAGATGATCATTGTCGAGGAAGCGTGTACGTGGTGCCTTTCCTAGAGGATGGAGAGCACTTTCTGGCCGGTGGGGAAGATGGGATGATCAGGCAATGGTTGATCTACGACACCAGGGCGGTCGAGGAGCCGATCAAAGGAAACAACCATGTTCGCGCGTTTGTGCTGTCCGGGGACCACAGGGCGGCCGGCGTGTGGAACCGGAGTACGTGAAGAAAGTGCACCGGCACTCCATCGAGGTGGGCGCGGTCGACATTTCACCCGATTCCACCCGATTCTCAATGGGTCCGAGAGATAGAAGGGTGTTCATTTTGGACATTTCATCTGGAAGGCAACTCATAGGACTGTTCACGCACGACGATAGCATAGTGCCGGTGAAGCTCTCATCGGATGAAGGACAATCCGTTCTGATTCAGTAACACCACCTGGTCGAACGACTCAGAGCGCATCTTTTTCTCGGAAAAGGAATCCATCAGGCACATCTACGTCGACACTGGGTTGCTAATCTCCGAGTGCTCAATTCCTGGTGATGGAAACAGTTACGGATCTCTCACCGTGCCCAGCAACGGAAGATTTATTGCTGCGCTTGCTGGCAGTTCTCTCTATTCTGGATTCCTCGACAGGAGTGCGATTCGGACCTGTGTTTGATCATCCTGGTCAGTACCTGTGGTCAATCGGGCTTTCGTTGGATAACAGCTACCTCGCAACGGGGGGTGACAACGGAACAATCACGCTCCACAATCTGAATGATATCATTCCTGTGACATAATCGTCCAACGACAGCGAGGTATAAATGGACCTGGTCTGACACTGGAAATCGAGGCCTTCTGGAGGGTGTTTCGGACGCTCGAATCGCGCTTCGGTACATCTTCTGGGAATTCTGGCTGAAAAGATAATCCATGTCAGATGAATATGCAGGAAGGACACGGGGACGATCGATAGCTCGCGTATATACGCACAGCCATGCATTCCAGATGGCACGTATCGCATCCGTCCAAGTATATCACACGCATCCATGGGACATGGACTTGGCGGCTGTACCACAGTTGGATCGAAATAGCGATTCTCAGTGGGTTCGTCACCGCCTCCTGAACCGAGTGACTGACTCGATGTGTTCCTCGCTTGCGGTGATCTCTCTCACGTCGAAGACGCGACGCACAGCATTGTGGGTCGCACAGGGGATACGAATTCACCGTTGAGTGCTAAGCAAACGAACCAAGTGGTCTGTGTTCCAGGTGGCGATTTGCATGACTTAGACGTTTGAACCTCGCGGAAATGCTTGTATCGGTCCCGCCGGATTCTACCCTATTTTGCTTTATTTTGATTCTGTCCGCCCAGGGTCGGCCATTTCGCTTCCGACGTGTAAGCCTGTTCATGTACAAGCCATGGGCGGTGGCCACTCAACCGTTCTCGAACACACATCAGAGGTCAATTTCGCCACGCGACGTAGGCATCGTCTATTCGGTCGTGCAAGACCATGTCCATGCTGGCGTACGTCATCGAACACAGAACAGTCAAAGCCAACCATGGGTTCTGGAACGCGTTTTCAAGTCGAATCATGCCAGGGACTAGATCTGGCGGAGGGATATTTTGTGTGCAATCCTGACAATTTCTCCCCATACACTACCTAGGGTGCGTTATGCTCAATCGGAACGTGCATGAAAGGGGTGAAAGAGAACATCGAAGATGCTCTTTTTTTATATTCGGAGCATATGACTTGAAGGTCATCGTTCGAAGTACAACATCCATGACCACCTCCAATCGAATCTACACCGCATCTTACGTGGTTCCATCCACAATCATGTTTTGGACGGCGATGGGGTGGCTGTTGCGAGATCAGTATGAGCGTTGCTATGGATCTTTTGATGCTCAGTCAATCGTACACAGTCACGTAGACACTAAAATGATTCCTCTACGCAGGGATCAAATATGAGCATAGCAGAATCCTGGTAGCGAGCACAACCCTGGGATGCTCGACCCCCTACACAAGCAACTAATCGTGTTCGATATCAAGTGCAAACTGACGCTGGACGAGAAGAATCCAACTTTGAGACTAATTTACACAATATTTGATCTGACTGGGCATCCAAAAACAGCGTACAAACAGCCGTGCAGCAGGACACGTCGGTGGTAGCATAAATAAACAGAAATCCCCGTTGCGTTCCAGTGCATTCATCTCTCTCCGTCGTTGTGCGCTCGACACCGCTCCCATCCCTCGGCGATGGTCCTCATTCATGCCTTGTACGCACCATCCCCAAGGACATCCAATTCAGCCTCGTTCACGGCCACCGAGGTTCCATCCTTGGTCCCGCCCTGCCACAGCGTAGCACCTGCGAACATCATCGTCGACAAGATCGTGAATTGGTGGGGGTCAGTCTGTGACGTCATTCGGAACCCGCTGTCGAGCCCGCACGATTCGTCGTCCGAGCCGTTGTCATACATCTCCCGCACGTTGAGGATGAACCGGGGCATCATGGAGCACATGGTCGTGACGGTAACCACGCTCAGGATGTTCATGTGAGTGCTGTTTATCAGTGCGCGATTCTGGGCAATACGGATGACGTTGTTGGCGACGTTTCTGGGAGGGCCATGAAAAGGTTAGTTTGGCAAGGTCATCGGGCGCAAGACGGGCACATGGACACGACGGCGATGAACCGTCGAAAATGGAAGGGAAAAGAGGAAAACATACACGACGAAATAAAGGATGCCATCCTTTGCAAATACTTGGATGTACCGATTGGGCTTCCATTGCTTTGTCACTTTGTACACCTCGACCGATTCCTTCAAGGCCCTGACAAGAGCGAGAATTAAGAGCATACTGGCAAGAATGATCCGTGGAATCACTCTAGTGGTAGCAACAAGGGTCCATGGGATGTTTAATGCATATGCACAATAAGTGCGGTCAAGAATTCGGACCACCGTCGCTGGAGTACACGATTGAAAAAATCAAGGTGGTCAGATGGAAAGTGTGTTGATCAAAGCTTTAATCGAAGACACACCTGTTAGGTGGGTGTTTGGCTTCATGTATATCGCAGGTATAATGATCGACATGACAGTTTGGATCGTATAAACGAACCAAAGGACATAGCGGATCATTTTGAATTGCTTCCACATCACGGAGACACGCAGAATCATCATCACTGTGATCAAAAGAATTTATCTGAAGAAATCGAACTTTGGACGTGCAAACTCACGATCAGCAGCTGCAAGAAGCACCACAAACATCCATTCCATGATCAGATATAGCGCAGTACCTTTGAGATATCAGTTTTCCATCGCTCGCAGTCGAATATCGTTCATACACCTATCCAATCGTCAACTCTGCCGCTGATCTATTCGAGGAACTTAGGTACGTACAACTGTTGGAGCTCGCTTGTCAGTTATATTAGTATATCACACATCAAGCACACAGACTGACGTTGACAGGACCAGGCACGAACGTGGGCCCCACTATAGGTATAGCAGAATGAGTGATCGGCTCGATCGACATGTAGAATAAACCTTACACATCGCATCAGCACTTGAAGATAAGATACTAAAGTTGCCTTGTCATCCGACACAGATAATGACAAATGTGCACCTACACGGCCCAGCCAAGACCCGCATAACGAACCTAGTGTGGTGGTTAGTTGAACACAAGAGGCAGAAAAGACTCCCTGATGGGGCATTATACACACAAGAACGAATACTGTAGATGTCCAGGTCCATTTCCTGCGCTGGGGAATGTCAGTACCACAGTATTGGTTGGTGATATTCCTTCCCATACCCATACATATGCTATCTTGTGCGACGTCAGAGGCAGAATGGGCGGCACGAAAGGAACCGAAATACCTCTCTTGGAAAGGTGAGGACTGGGAATGAGGATTACTCAACGTGAAACGTGACAGGGATGAGCAGGATGACGTACTGTAGTCGTATCCTACCGCACTGACTTTCGCGACTGCGCGGGTTTATAAGATTGGTTGTTCAGTCCAGTGATGGTGGCCGTACCGCACGTGTAATCTTCAACTTGGAGTAGCCTCAGAGTAGAATGCAAGCCAGGTGGCATGATATGAGACGCGTTCAGTTGGAAAATATGGGGATGACTGAACGAGGGAACAAGAGAACGCCTAAAAGAGATGTGGGACGCTGTGGTGGCACTTATATCTACCCCTGGACACCTCCACCCTCGTGCACGCGATGCGATACAGAGCTAATGTATATTTAGCATTGATTTCACAGCCAACTTGACGTACGAATACTGCTTGTCCGATCTAAACGGCACTTCAGGCGATGATGAGCCGAGTCCCGTGGTGCGGTTCGCTAAAGGGGCAAATTAAATAAACACCGGAAGAGTTTACAATCTGCAGAAGATAATGGGCATGCAGACCGAACCGAGCGCCACCGTCATCTTGTTGTGCGTGCCAAGTACGAGTGCCGTGTGCTTCATCTGGAGGATGTGTCGTGGCCGTGAGCGGAACATGGGAGCTATGCTTGCCAAGAAGAGGTCAGTGACCCACAAGAATGTGACAAGATGCCTGGGTGTGCCGAGCGTCGGCATGGTTTATATCGTTATGGACCCTGCATCCCATCACCGGGTTTTGCGCCCCAGATTTACGCTTGCACGCGTTCTAACGGAAGAGCGGATGGGAATTATCGAGTCAGATGCCTCGTGGCTGACTTCTCCCCGAAACTTGACCTTCAAGACATCGTTCAGCCGTCCTTGTTTCACCAAAGGGGATGACCACATACCCGTACCTGAGCGTCGAGATATCATCACGAATCTCGATCGTTCATCTCGCCCATCGTTCCATTCTGATCCTGCATCTGACGAGGCTCATTTTTTATAGCACCTTGGCATTCCTACCGCAGCATAGTTGAAGCAGTGACTCATGGAAAATGATGCAAGGAGCGCCGCTCCGTCCGTATGGAAACCGGCTTGCGCCACGTCAGCAGCGTCGAGGCATGATGGGGTTAGAATAATGGTATGCCTGTTACAGGATCAAGTCAGGCGCGAGATCGTCCATCCACCCGTTAGCATGGTCGGCGTATCGACGGCTGCACGTACGCTCTAGGCCACTTTATCAAACCCTATCCCATCCCAATCATGATGCTCTCGCCGTCGTCGGTGGCATGAACTTGCTAGTGTTGGGTGTTTGTAAACCAACGTCATCAATCCGCTAGGCACGCACCCGAGACATTGTAGATGTCGATGGAAACGGCGGGCAGCTTACTTTTACAGGCAGAAAGGTAGTTTGCCTCGAGCTCACTGCAGCCGATGAAACAAGAGTAGCTGAAAGAGGGTGCGGACGTCGCCTGGGCAGGTGCTCGCAGAAGTCGAAAAGGGAGTCGCGAAACCTTGGTAGGGGAGTAGTACTGGCGCCTCGCTACATCCAGTCATAGTTCGGGCGACGCACGAAGAGGAATCCTGTCGCTAGGCCAATGGAGGGACGCGGCCAGCAGAAAACTAGTGACAGACCACTACTTCGGGAGACATTGAGAATTTGCATCAGTCCAGTTTCTTACTTCATCCCAACCCCGAACGCTTCCACCTGCTCGGTACTTTGCTTCCGGAGTGGACCGGTCGTTGTTTCCGAGTCGCCACGTACACAGGCTTAGAACACGTTCGTAATCGAAGGTATCGACATCTTCACCAACGATACCATGTTCGCTGACACGACCCAGTGTGTTACGTGTGGTTGATATCCTGACATCAAATGTTTGCAGCATTCGCATGGAACTTTTCATACTGGTTTGCCTACGGGTTCGTTAACACGATACATGTCCTACCGCTCCTTTGAGTCCTCACTTGAAAGCGGGATCCAGGGTGCACGTTCAGACCGCTGCTGTCGGGTGAAAAGTGACTAGTGACAGATTGTTCGTCGATGTAACAGAAAGGTTTAGCAAAACGCTAGAGTTGTCTTTTGCAGACCAGAATTTGGTTTACCTCGCGTATCCGATTGTAGCCTCGGTGTCTCGTCCGGCATAGTCACCCCTGCCAGCACAGGTCGGCATGGCGTACGCGTCCCGTATTTTCTGCCTGTGGTGCCTGTGGCTGCATGGGCGCTAGATCGTTTCAGATACGGCAATAATGCTGAGTGTATCGCCATCGACCTCGGATCTGCTGATCGCTGGTTTTACAGTGGTCCAGCCCGACCACTTCCCGAGCCCTCGCTCGCTGTCAGAGTCCACCCTGTGTTGCTAGTCGAGCAAATATCAGACGATGGCGCCGAGTGCAACTCCTGATTGAGGTCAATCGTGATCACGTGCCGAAAGAAAGAAGGAAAGAAAGAACCCGACTCTGGAGGTCAACTTTGGTGTTTTCGTTGAACCAACACATTGATATAAAGGCCATGCGGCACACAACTCGGAGCATACTTCTATGTGGGTGTGATATCTCAACCAAGCTTCAATAAGCGTCCCTCTTCGCCCCTGTGCGCTCGACGCTGCTTCCACGCCTCGCGGAGAGCCCGGGTTCAAACGTGACACCATCCCCAATTATATCCGATCGAGTCTCGTCCTTGTCTGCCATGGATTTGTCCTCGATCGCGCCCCTTCCCACGAACACAACCGCGGACCCGGTCGCATTCTGACAGGCGACAGGATTTGACGTTATTCCAAATTCCATCTCGGTCAGGGACAACCCACCACGACAACCGCTGTCGTGGGCTCTAGCATGCTTGTGATGGACCGGGGCACCCCGCAGCATATAGCCACACCGGTGACCACGTTCAGCATGAGCATGATCTTGCTACCTACCAGAGATCCATTTTGGACAATGCGGATGAGACTGTCGGCCGAGTTGCTACAAGAACCATTAGTTTCACGAACTCATCAGATGCGGGTGAGGAAGGAGAGAGAAGAGCATACATGACGAAGTGGGTGACTCCATGCTTGGCAAACAGTGACAGTCTGCTTAGGTTGCCATTGCATTGCTTCTTGGAACGACTCTATCGAGACGTGGGCCAGAACAGGAATGTCTCGTAAAGAGCGCCCATGGGGCATCCGATGGATATCCGCAATAAGAAAGATCGTAAATCGGGTCCACATTGACTAGAAAACCGGGTACAACAAGGAGGATGACCGTGTTGAGAGTGCCATGGTGGTAGAGATTTGTCGTGAGAGGCACCTAATAGGTAGGTGTGGGGATTGATGTATATCGCTTGCGTAGCGATCAAAGTGGCAGTCTAGATTCTATAGAGGACCCGGAAGGCCTCGGGCCCTGGAGATTGGAATAGGCCCTCCGAAAGTTCTGATCGTAATCGCAAGTCGATCGTCGGTGCGGGGGGTAACATGACCGGCCGCATCTCCTGGGAAGCAGCTCAAGTAACAGCCGGGGGTGCTGAACGGGTTCACTGAGTATTA
>JBBPTT010000746.1:0-17298 GCA_038094175.1 Boletellus aff. lepidospora
CAGATATTGCCAACTCCCTCGATAGGACTTAAGAGAGGTAGACTCCCTAAACGGACCGGGAAGGACGACGGTCGGGGTAGCGGTAGCCCCCTGATGAGAGCTTTCGCAGGCTCGAAACCGCACGCCCACCCGTCTCCTCGCTCACCGCTGATCGGACTGTAGGCATCGCCTCGTCGCGCTCTGTCGCCCGGCCCTAATCCTCGGAGAGGGGCGTCAGACGGACGATCAAGTGGGCTGATAAGCCCCGGCCTCCTTCCTCCTTTGGATGGCAGTCCGTCAACATATCCAAGTACAGGGTTCGGTACCATCCGTTTTATTCCTTGCTATCTCTTTACTGAGCGTCCAGACTAGGTGGGCGATGGCTTGTACATGCTGGCGTTGAAGCTGCAACAAACTGCTCTGCAGATGACTTAGATCGAATAAACCAGAAAATCGATGGCATTTCTCGTGATGTACAACGAGATTAAAGTCAACCTCGGTCTCAAGACAGTAAAAATAGGGTGTAGAGAACTTGCCCGCTGTGTGCCAGGTATGTCTGCTGGAATTGACTAGCGTTTAGACAGTCATTCATGTGTTCCCAGCAGCGATACCATGGAGACCCAGGAACCGCCACTCTTCCATTCAAGATCATCGAGTTTCCAAATGGCGATCTACCCAACGAGTCGCCTGTGTATCTCTCACTCTAGCAGGTTGCGACCACTTGCTGATGCTTGGTACCCCAATATTTATAGCACTTTCTCCCGGCGTCGTGCACCACTGACGACCTTCAAAAATCAAGTGATGCTCAAACGAGGACATATAACAGAGAATGAGATAGTGCTTCCTTAGACTTGGTTTTCTTTTCCTTTTCGCCACCTTCGTCACACATGTCCCCTTCAACTGCTCCGAGTCCTGGTTGGCACAGTGAACTTGTTCTTTCACCCGACATGTAGCTTTGAAGCCCAGCAACAATTTCTGTTTGTCCCCGTTGTCCCGAGCAAGATGGTCAACATGGATGCTGTTGGCCGAATACGCAGCATACGACAATCCAGACAATGTCTCCAGAACCAGGGTGTGGGATAGAAAATGGCAGGAAGGTAGTATCCGGACTGGTCTATGTTGGCCCCTTTTCTCTGAGGGCACTTATTCGCTCCCCCTGTGTAGCTTCATGGTCAGCTTCTTGACATAGGTTCGGTGGCGTGGTGCATTGTTCATCTTTGCATTGCGGGCACTAAGTTCAAGTTGGCCTTGCTAGCACAGCAACGGCAGACGGTGGGACACCTGTCAACATTATTTCCTTTTAACTCTGAAAGACCATCACCGACATGTCATGTTTCTAGTTGATATATCCGGTCACGGAGGGCTGTTCATGTCCGTTATCTTCGTCATCCGGTGTGCTCGCACCCAACGCCTTCAAGATGCCTTTCTGGGCTCCCAGCACCCTAGCCAACGACATTTCGTGTGAATTTGATGTCCCCGCTGTCTGTACACACAAGCTGACACTCAAACTAGGATGTTGATTCGCGTCCTAGCACAGTGATATCATCTCTATTTGTCTTCAGGCGGTGCGAGACAAGGCAGCATTCAACTCCCATTATTGATCCTCCAAGTATCGTGACCACACCCACGAGGAGTAAAGAACTTCGGGGGTGAAAGTGGTGGCCAACTCGAACGGACGTGCACAAGGGGGGTGGCTTAGTGATTGGTTCCAGGCATAGATATGTTGAGCGGTTCATCACCTTAGCGGCAAGCCTATGAATTACAAGACACGTTTAACGATGGAACTCCGCCGTCGGCGAGGGAAAAGGCGCAGGCATGGACGTGGACGTGTGATGGACAGGTGAATTTGAAAGTGGCATTAGACTTGTTGACGACAGCAAAACAGACACAGGCGAGGGAAGCGGCCCACTCGGGCCCCCGGACTGGAGTCTGACCCAACTTGTTCGGACCGGCTCACCTAAATCAAGCGTCGTATTACAGCGTGACCTCTCACGCCTCCACAACGACCGATAACCAACACTTTCGAGGCCACTATCCTGAAGGGTATCAGTCAGGAGGGAGTCAACTGTATCTGTGTACCCGACGTAATGCTGGTAGGACCGTTGTTTCTTTGACAGGGGTCATCCCTGTCAGCTAACCATTTCATCAAGAACCCAGCCTACGTGTGACAAATATAACGCATATGTTTCAACTTGACAATCGCATGGTTTGCGGAGTGATCGCCCTGGAAGTCGACAGCATTCACTGCCTACAGTGGTTGTCTGGTGAGTCTAGATTGCTCTCGGTTTTACTCTCAAGCTTCGCTTGTTGCGCAAAAATAACCAAACGGGTGGCTTACACATGCTAGTCATGACCGTGAATACGAAAGATCCTGAAGCGTATATATATGTACAGTCGATCTGGTGGGTAAACCATCACTAGCGAGCATACCCATTCACCTTAGCCCTCCCCCAAAGTTCTTGTGCCTTGTTACAACGATGGACTTCTTTTCCACCTTCGTTGCACCCATCTTCTCCTCAGAATCGACCATGGACGAGCCTGAAATACTGGTTGACAGTTCCAGCAACCAAAACAACAATACCAACTATTGTGTCATTGCGTGAACTTCCTGCATCATGCCATCACGGTAAGCAAGCACTCTCGATTATTTCAGATTAAATGGGAAAACTAATCAAACAGCTTCCAGCGATCTTACGGTTCCATCACTCACAGTCCTCACGCCATCTTCTACACCACGTTAGGCTGTCAGTGTTGCTTCGACAGCTGACGATGAGCGCGGGCGTCAGCAGAGATCGCGTCCTTTCAGCGCTCTGGCAGCCATTGGGTGGACTCTGTTTCACCTTGCTTACCTGGTCACTGGTGAACACGGATGTCATGTTCTTCGGCCGGCCGTCATGACTCCTTTTTCGTTGTTTTGCTCATGGTCCATCCTGGTAGAATTGTTCGTTTGCTGTATGAACCCCCCAGGGGTACCAGTTTGGGCTTCCCTTGTTTTGAGATGAAGTAGCGTATTTTATCGTTCACAGGCTATCACGCATACCCGTCGATTTGAGACTCTGCGAACTCATCAAGGTTTCGCGCATCACTGTGTTGAGTGTGGGAGATTAGGAGTAAACCCAGATGTATGACTTGGATGCGGGCGCGGTAATAAACGGGGGCGACACTGGTCGAAACGGGAGAGGAGGAGTGGTAGAAGGCCACAGAGACCAGATCCGGTGTGCTTGGAGCGAGTGAGTGAAATCTTGGGTAATCCTCCCGGGTGCATTTGCGATTCTGCCAGTTCCGGGTCGGTACCGAGCTCGGTTAACGTTATCAACTTATCATCGGGAACTATGGGCCGCGATCACTTGACATACCCACTGTCGCGGAACAAAGGGTGCGATGAACTAGGTCATGTCCAACAGAGTTCTGTGTGTGTGTCACGCAACTTGAGTCCGTGAAATAAAATGCACGAGAGGAGAACTTTCAAGTACCACTCGTGCATGTTATCGCCGGTCAACTCACCAAAAGCGGAATACATATAATAAATAATAAAATAAATAAAATTTAAGCACCCGGCGCGTTCTCAACCACTTGCCCACGGCCCCAGTCGATCTTCCATCTCTTGCTCCCGGTAATCCTATTGCCAACCCCTCCCTCCACAAGATCCTCCTAGTATTACTGACTTGGCACGGTCTATGCCTTTATCGCGGCAAACACGACCGGCTCGGGGTACGTACTATGTTGTATATGATATTGAGGTGCATCACCGCTATATCCATGTCTGTGCCACATAGATACAACAAAGCAGGTGATGAACACATGTTGCAAAGTAAGAGCTGCCGGCTGAAGTCCTTCGCAGAACATATCCAAGCGCGGGGTTTGGTACTGTTCGTTTTATTCCTTCCTGTCTCTTTACTGAACACATAGGCTAGGTGGGCCACCGTGGGCGATAGTTTGTACATACTGGCGTTAAAGTTGCAGCAAACCGCTTTGCAGGTGATCTAAATCGGATGAGCCGATGGTCTTTCTCGTCACGCACACGAGATTAAAAGCTGAATTCGGTCTCAAGACGGTAAAGGTACTGGGGATGCGGGATAGAAAAGTGACAGGAATGTATGTGAGTTGGACAGGTTATGCTGGTCCCTTTTCTCCGAAGACGCCTATTCGCTCCTTTGCAGCTTTACTGACAAGTATTCACTGTGTGGTCCGTTCCTCACCTTTGCATCACAGGTATTAACACAGGTTCAAATTGACCTTGCTAGCGCAGCAACGGCAGGCGGTGGGACACTTGTCAGCTATTTTTTTTCTAATTCTGAAGAACCATCATACCATGCCAGTCTCAAGTCGAACGTTTCCAGCGATGGAGGACTATTCATCTCCGTTATTTTCGTCATCCGGTATCCTCGTACCCGACACCTCTGACGGGACAGTGACGCCTTGTATTTTACAATGGGGCCGTGTCCCATCTAGCCCGTCGATGGAGTGCGATCCCCTGATGGGACAAATAGCCTTATCACACCGGCTACTTCTCTCATCGGTCGGCTTGTGCTGTGCTTGAAGAGGACGTACAAAATCCAAAGAGGCTATCATTTTGGGGTCGCTTGGACCCCTTTCGAGCCACTCTAATTTTAACATGGGGTGCCTTTCTGGGTTCCGAGGCTCACTAACGAATGTCATTTTATCTGGATTTGGTGGTGCCACTATCTGGACGCACAAGCTGACACCCAGATGAAGATGTCCGTTCACATCCTGGCACCGTATCAGCTCAGCCTGCCATAAGACGGTGCGAGACAAGGCAGCGTCCAATTCCGACTGCAGGGTGCATGTGTTAGATCCGCTCGATACTGCCCTCCCTCGTTCCAACGCCCGCAGTCGATCATTTAGCCGGTCTGATTTTCAACTCAGTTGAGATGGTCACTGATGTACCCAACTGAGCTTTTTCCTTGTCCACCTTTGTCGGTTTCGTAACCATCTTGACCCCCCTCCCATGGCATCTGGAAGGTAATTCGCTCATCGTAATCCATTATACATGACTCACGAGTTCTCCGTCCTGGAATAGGGGAACATGTATGCGAGCCATCGCCCGGATGGCCGTGGGATCGTTAGTCCTGTTTATCAATTCTGTGGTCTGGAATTCGGATATCAGTTTGGTGCAACATCTGTATGTATTTTGTCCGTTTCGTTCTTTTCTGAATGTCGTCCATCACAACTGTGCAGCCACGCAATTTATGGCTGCGAGTTCAATCGTTCTTCCCACATCATGGCTTTGTATCAGCCGTCAGGGCCTGTGCCACATCACCGAGCCAGAAGCGACGTGAGACCATAGTTGATCTGGCTATTGGTCTCGGCATTCTAATTCTCGTGTTGACTTAATGGGCATTGCTGGTCCAAAGGTGATGTGTTGGGTTGGCGATCTTGCCTTCGGCTACGTTGTTAGCGGCGGGGCCCAAGGATTCACTCCGGAGAGTGTCTGTGGACTTGGATAACATGCATCTGCCCACACTCCCCGAGGCGCAGTGTTCTGCCGGTCAGTGAACGGGAGTCACGGTCACTGACCGTAAAACGCGGGAAAGTCGACGAACTTCACTGACATTCGTTTGAACGTGACTTTGAGCGGTTACCGGGTCCTTCCCTATCATGATGCTCATTAGCACTGCCTCACGTATGTCTCATGGCAATACAATACCATAGCAAGTTGTTGTGTGTGATGGAGACTGACACCCTCCTCAAAAGTGCACTCACAAACATCCTACAGGCTATGAGTGTATGACCATGAAACCCTTCCAGATGACCCAAAAGGGCAGAAATTGAGCATGGTGGTGGTCACACTTCAAAGTACGTCCTAGATGTAACAACAAAGAAGAAAATTCAATGGTCAGCAGTAAAGCAAAAGTGATATGTGTAGGACTTTGTGACCAGCACATTGCCTGAGAGCAGCAAACAGATCAAGAGCAAGTCTAGAGTGGGTCCCAAAGCTCCCCCCAAGATCTCTCAGCACTTACTGGTCCTCATAGGTCTGATTAGTTCTACTGTTTTCTCTGATTATTGATCAGGTGATGATGTGATGCAGTTTGGGCAACAGCACAAAATGATCCTCATCATATTTGGCTGATTAGTCAACCTACTATGCTCCTTTGCCATCTCCATGACTGTGAACCACAGTGACTCCAAAAACTGTTGCAATATTTGATTGTTTTGACACATCTGCTTTGTAGTGTCTTTGCCCAGTAGTTCCTGAGATATGGCTGTTTTTAAAATGATGTCCTCATTATAGTAGTTTTTTCACTTTTGGTGGTGAAAGTGGAATCTCACCAAACCTGTTACACTTGCATGGAGCTATCCAGCAAGTCAAGAGATTGGATAATAAGTCCAAGCTCAAACAAAGATACTGAGCTAGTGCACACTCTGAGGTGTAGTGCAAAGACATGAGAGGATCTCACTAACTGTGACTGGCAGTCTTGTGGAGGCCAGAAAACTACATGTAGATTGTGTAGAACTAGCTAAGGAATAATAGTACAGGTCACAAGTCTTTATATACTGCTAAGTATCTGTCATGACTAAGAATTGGCCAATGAGGAGTCATCAATAATCACTAAGTTACTGCAGCATCAAGGGATAATAGGAACACAAGATGATATGAGAGAATCATCTTAGGAGAAAAGTGTCCAAAAGGTAAATGGGCGCATCATGATCAAGAGAAAAGGTGGGTGGCATAGAGACCAGGTAAGATCTGGTGAGAAGATGACTGTCAGAGGAAGATACAATATTGAATGCATAGGTAGAAGGAGGAGATAGACTTATCAAGGTTCTGGTTCTTACTTCAGGGGCTAAGGCGGTTGCATTTCTTGTAACAATACCTCCAGCATACATTGGAGGCCCTGTCTCTGAAATCCAAACTTGCCATGGAATGATCCATCTGGAATTAGGTCATACCTCCATCAGAGCTGGGGACAGAGGTATGCCTGTTCTGTGGGCAATCCTCCATAGTGTGCACCACACTATGATAGATTTAGCAATGACATTCTGGACAGTTGTATTGGGAGTGACCAGGTGCTGATATCCTGCACAATGGGCAGGTGTATTCTGGACAATTGGGGCAATAATGTCTGGGATTTCCACAAGTGTAGCATGTGGGGGAGCGAGCTTGTCTAGTAGTTGTTCTAGAGATGAGGTTGACAAGAGAGTTGACCAGGGGTTGAAGGAATTGTTCATCAAATCTTCAATGAGCAGAGGCTCTTCAGGATCTAGATCGAGTTCAGGGAGGAGGAGTGGAGATAGGTTGGTCATTCTCATGGGGGAATGGAGTGTTGACTTGGTCCATGGGTGAGGAGATCTCACCTTCCACCATGTGCAGAGATGTCTCAATAGTAGGGTGAGCAAGGGTGCGGGCATCCAATCAGGCAGAGGAACTACTCAATGGAGGTTGGTCAAAATACTGGCAGGGAGGTGGTTGTAACATGAGGGGGCTAGATATGAATCTGACACAGAGAAAGTCTTGGATTTTGTTACAGTTTTTCCTTTCTCTCCTTGATGAGTCCCCTCCATTCTCAACCTGACAAAAATGACTACCAATGAACCTTTAGAATTCCTCTGACATCAGCCAAACCACAGTCACTGATGATGGTTCTCTTGATATCCACCTTACCCCTACATTGTCACCTTGTCACCTCTTCACATCATCACCATCTCACTATGATGGTAAACATGCATAGCCTCACAACCACCATCTTTTGATCCCCTGATCCCATCATTGATGCTGCACGTTGATGCATCAATCACCTTAGTTACCTATGACTCATTCTGACTCATCACAGCTATTGTTATGATTTTCTCCTTCACACCTCACATATATCTCGTCTCTATCCTTTCGCTTCATCACACCAGCCCCCTTATCTTTGCAGAATACTTTGATCACTTCTTATTTGTCTTTGGTCCATTCTCCTGTGTTATCTGAGTCATCTCAGATTATTTCCCTTAGTTACTGTTTGTACCTGGTACCTGCTGTGCTTTGACAGTAGTAGCTTACCTCATTGTTCTACCTCATTCCATAGGCTTCAATGATGACTCATCTTCACCTATAAATACCATTGCTACTCATGTATTCTCTTCACTCTTGTTCTACGCAATTACACATAGTCTTTTGTCACTCCTCAGTCTCAACTCCTGAGTCCATTGAACCCTCAGTCCTCAAGTATCCCTTGAGTCCTTCATCTCTCCCTTGTTCTCCTAGGTGGTTAGGATGCTGAGACCTCTTCATGAGAGTCTGCCCTTCCACAGGTTGTTAGAACAACACTAGACATGTGTTCTGCATAACAAAAGAACAAGAGTCTCCCTTGCCCCTCTTCTCTAGGAGCAGGGCCACCCCAGCACAACATCTCACCCTCGAAGAAATCTCAGACCTCCCTTGGACTCTGAACTGGAGGATACACCCCAGCATACCCCAACCTCACCTCCCTGGACCAACCCCTTTGCATCCCTAGCCTCCCAGTCCTTAGCTCCTTCTCCCAGAAGGATTACAGGGTCATCAATGACCAACCCAGTCCATCACAAACTCACCCAGTCCCTAGCACTCTCACAGTTAAGTCTAGGTCCTCCTTCACCCAGACCACTCACCCAAGCACTCACAGTCACTCCCCCAGCACCAGCTCTCACCCTCCCTGCACCTCCAGTCATCACTCTTCCAGCCCAGGCACCCCTAGCAATCCCCCTAGCACCTCCCATCACCCCAGCACTGCCCCCTGTACCCATGGCCACCACCCAACATGAACTCAAGGCTGCTCTTCCCTTCAATTTCTCAGGGGAACCCAGTGAGTCTATCTGATGGATCAAGGCCATGAAGGCCTACTTCCAGATCAATCCCACCCAGTACTCTTCTGACGAAGCCAAGATCATGACCACTCTCAACCAAATGAGTAAGGGATGCAGTGTGTCCTTCTCAGAAATGTGGTACAACCGAATGGCTGACCAAAATGTCCCCTCCACTGAGAAAACCTTTGACAAACTTGCTTCCAACTTCAAGTCTACCTTTTTCCCATTCAACATTAAGACCACTGCTCACCTTGAGCTCTCCTCTCTCCATCAGAAGTCTACTAAAACTGATGATGGATTTCAGAAGTACATCATGGATTTCCAGAACCTTGCCGCTAAAGCCAGCATCTCTGATGATGCCACCCTTATCCACATGATGACCAGAGGCCTAGACCAACACATCATGACCTTAATCCTCTCGATGTCCACCATCCCTGACACCATCAACAGATGGATCGAGAAGGCAAAGACCTTCCATGCTCAAGTAGCTCACATCAATGCATTGAAAAGGGGGAATCACCAATCTTCTTTTTTCTCTTCTACTTGCTCCACCAATACTATCCCCTTGGACCTGAATGCTATGGACATTGACACCCTCAGAGTAGGGAAGCTCACTCCAGAAGAATGGGCCTGATGCTTTAGGGAAGGTTGCTGCCTTTGCTGCAGGAAAAAGGGACATAATGCAGGGAAGTGTACCACCTTCACCACTCCCTTCAAACCCTCTCGCCCTCAAGAACCTGTCACAGCTGCCACCACTAGCACCAACACCACCATTGCCTCGTCCACTACTCTCCCAGTTACCCCTGCTCCCCTCTCCACTCTTGAATCCTACATGTCCCAACTCCACTCTACTGGAAAAGAGGAAGGAGAAATCCTCCAAACGCTCAAACTCTGTTTTGAACCTGGAGAAATGCTGATAGATAGCTTCACACCAGATTTTTAAATAGGAAAGCTGCCTTGACATCATCCTTCCCTCATGTACTTGTAGGCAAACCAAATGAAAGAACTATTTGTCTCCCTGTCCACCTACAGTCCAAGTCTCAAATCATCAACACCATCACACTCATTGATAGCAGAGCCACCAGAAACTTCATCAACTCTAGCCTTGTACCATCACTTTGATCTGGCATTTACAGGATGGCTCAACTGCTCACTGCCACCAATGTGGATGGAACCCCCAACTGAAAAGGAATCATCAAGTTCACTATCTCCTGTTACAGGACAACATTTTTGACACTCTAATTTCGCTTCATCTTATCTTATCTCATCTTATCTAACACTTCACGATTAGATTACAAGGCTATGACTCCTTTCACAATCCAACCACGATTCCCTTTATGATCACTCACACCTCACCAATGCCTTATGTTCATGGCTATGTACACTTCCATTCTGATGCCTTATGCTTAGCATATGTAGATACATGTGGACTCCTCATTGTAGATCGTAGATGCGACTACAACATGTACACATGATAGTATGTATATATACTCAAGGAACCTCTGGCTGGTTCCCCAGTCAAGTTCGCTTGATCTTCTCCCTTCCTTTGGGCTATGGCCCTCCTCCAAGTTGCTTCTCGCTTTGCCTACACTTTATTGTGGGTTTGAAGGTGTTTCATCTCCACTAAAGTGCTCTTCCCCTCATACTCAGAAAACATAAAGTTCATGGTAACCTCACTCAGAGAAAGGAAGGTCATTCTGGGAACCTCCTGGTTAAAAAGATGAAACCCTGACATTGACTGGGTTACCAAGACTGTTACCATTTGCTCTCTGATTTCCCACTCCCTCAACAAACTCACCCTCTCCACTCAGCTTGCACAACAAGAAGCTCCCAAAGAACAGGAAGTTCCAAGATGGTGTAAGGAGTATTTGGACATCTTCTCTGAGAGGATGTTCAGCATCCTCCCTCCCCACCGACCTTATGACCATGTTATTGAACTGAAACCATCTTTTGTCCCCAAAATAGCCAAGGTATATCCCCTCAACCCAGCAGAGAAAGAAGCCTGTAAGGTGTTTGTAGAGGAAAACCTCAAAACTGGTTGAATAGTCCCCTCCAAACCCCCTCAAGCCTTGCCATTTTTCTTCGTCCTGAAGAAAGATGGGACTCTTTGCCCATGCCAAGATTACCAATACTTAAATGAGTTCACCATTTGAAACACTTACCCTCTTCCACTTATCTCAAATCTCATTGATGATATGAAGGAATCCACAATCTTCACCAAGCTCAACATCCAATGGGGGTATAACAACATTCGACTTCAAGAAGAAGATCAATGGAAAGCCACTTTCATCACCCCCCTCGGCCTCTTTGAACCTACTGTCATGTTCTTTGGCTTTAATAACGCTCTCCCCACCTTCCAAAGTTTTATGAATCACATATTCACTGACATTTTGACTGAAGGTTGGCTCAAGATCTACATGGATGATATAGGCATTCACACCAAGGACAACCTGGACCTCCATCACCGATGAACTCTTAGGGTCTTCCAATGTCTACGAGATCACAACCTATTGCTCAAAATCTCCAAATGTTCCTTTGACACTCTGAAAATGGATACTTGGGTATGATCATTGGTCAAGGACAAGTAGAGATGGACCCAGTCAAACTAACTGCTATAGCTGATTGGAACCCTCCAACTATGGTCAAAGGCATTCGCAGTTTCCTTGGTTTTGCTAATTTCTACAGGAAATTCATCCCCAATTTCTCCAACATTGTTACCCCCCTTGTCCTCCTCACCAAGAAGAACAAACTGTGGCTCTGGACCCCCCTCCAGGACAAAGCCTTCGCCACTCTCAAAACTTCCTTTTCCTCCACTCTGGTCCTTTCACTCTCTGATCCCTCCAAACCATTTTCCTTGATGACTGATGCCTCACTCCTCACAGCTGGAGCCATCCTTCTCCAGGTGGATGTTAACAGTGACCTTCATCCTTGTGCTTATTTCTCCAAGATGTTCAATCCAGCTGAACAAAATTACAACATTTATGACAGAGAACTTCTTGCAGTGATCCTCACTTTATAGGAATGGCAACACTACCTCCTAGGCACTCCCCACTTGGTCACCATCCTCACTGACCACAAGAACCTCTCATACCTCAAGGATCCTCATAAACTCTCCCACTGACAAGCTTGCTGGTCTCTCTTCCTTCAAGACTTCAACATCACATGGAAAGTTACCCTGGGCACACAAATGGGACCAGCTGATGCTCTTTCTCAATGAGACTCTGTAGACACTTCCCTCGATAATATTGCCCCCATCCTCCCTGAGCCTACCGTCATCACCACCTTTGACCTTGCCTTAGCTGATAAAATCTCGACCTCCTCCCCATCGGATCTCCTTGTCCTTCAAGCCGTCAATGCTCTCAAGGATAACTCCCCTCTGTTCCCTCACTGTTCCCTCTCTGATTTGTCCCTACATGATGGGAAATTATACTTTCAAGACTGCCTCTACATTCTCCCTGACACTCGTTCTGACCTCCTCCACTCCCTCCACTCTTCCCCCACTTCTGGCCACACTGGGCCATTTCGCACCAAAGTCTTAGTGGAACATGACTATTGGTGGCCAGGTCTTGCCACCTTCGTCAAGAACTTTGTTGCTGGCTGTGCTATCTGCCAACAATCCAAGGTCAATACCCATCCCACCATCCCACTACTGAACCCCATTCCTTCCACTTCGACCCTCCCTTTCAAACAGATCTCTGTTGACCTCATCACTGACCTCTGTTACACTGAACGCACGTCTAGTGTCATTCGAGCAACCTGTGGGAGGGTGGACTCTCATGAAGAGGTCACAGCATCCTATCCACCTAGGAGAACAAGGAGACGAAGGACTCGAGTAGAACTCGAGGACTGAGGGTTCGATGGGACTGGGGACTTGAAGAGTATTCGAGGACTGAAGAGTGACAAGAGACTGCATGTATTCACATAGAACAAGTGTAAAGAAAGTACAAGTGTGGTAAAGGTATATATAGGCAAGGATGTGTCAGCATTGAAGCCTATGGAATGTTGTGGAACAAATGACTAAGGGGTAAATGGCCATTGAGGCACAGGAACAGTAACTAAGAGGAAAGATCCGATAGGATCGAAATGGAAGAACTGAGCAGGCCAAAGACAAATAGATAATGAGTAAAGTGCGGGGAGAATAGCCCGTAGGGGCTAGTGTAGTGGAGTGACTCAATACAAAGGAGGAATAATGTGGAAGCAAGAGAAAAGATTGTAACATTACCCCCGCTGTACAATTGAACTCCTGGTTCAATCCGAAGAAGAGACTCCTCCTCCAAAAATGGAGGTAGCCTGTGCAAGAGTGAGATGTTCAAACGGACAGTCATTGAGAATGTGACCAGATCTATTGTAACCCGAGCAAATGTGTGTGGGGCAGACTCTATCTGCGTGTCCCTAGTGTCGACATATGCCACATTGAGTGGAGAGGCATTCTCTCGCATGATGCTCTGGAGTGAATTGGTGACAATGGGGGCAGGAGTATCGAGTGCAGTCCTGTACGTAATGTCCCAGCTCACAACAATTGTGACATTGAGAGGTAGGAGTGGCAGGAGTGGGCTGAAAGGGACGAGGGAGGACTCAAGTGGGCGAGGAGAGGACAGTGGTGCCATTGGGGAGAGCAATGAGATAGGTGGCGGGCGGCATGTGGATAATTTCATCAATGTCTTCCGAGGAGGAAGAGGGGGTTGACAGGATTGGTTGGGACTCGACAAGAGTGGTTTCTCCCGCAGATGGAGAGAGAGACGGGGAGACTGGAGTTGCGATTCAAACAGGCAGGATGGGGGAGGAGGGACTTTCAGGAGAGGGTTGTTGGGAGTGGAGGACAAGGCGGTGAGTCATCATGACCTGAGAAACATATTCATCATGGTCAAAGACAGGTAAACTAGCAAAGACAGTGCTAAACAGAGGATAAACGAGATCAATAGGTAGTTGGGAAACAAAAACATGAAAACCCTGTAAATGGAGGATGGAGAGGATGTGTTCGGGGATGCAGTTGATGGCTAGTTGGAGGGGGAGACCATAGCCAGTGGGACGATCAACAGGGGTGGCATGAAAATGAAGTGTCTGAGCTCGAGTGCAATCATGGAAGAGGTGTACAAGTTCTTGAGAAATCTCATCCTTGATGTATAAAGGAAGGGCTTCGAGAGTGAGGATGAGGGCAGGTTCGGAAAGGATGGCAGCATAGAGAGCATGGGCAGAGAGACGAGGGAGGTGGGTGGCTTGGACTGGGATGTTTCGGAGGGTAGCGCAACGAACAGAAGCAGAAGAGATAGAAGAGGAGGACGAGCGTGGAGTGGTGGGGATAGACATAACAGGGGAGAGGGCTAAGTGTAAAACCAGTAAAGGGTAAAGAAAGCGGTGAGGAGGGAGACAAAGAGGAGGGATGCGAGGAGGGGAATAAAAGGATGAAGAACTAGGTACATTAAGGTCTATCGTAAGTGATGGTCTTTTTTATATTTGGACAAAAGGAGAGGGGCATGACAGAGATTACTTTCGGGTTCCCAGGTGTTTTCTGATGAACCGTAACCCTTCCATGTGGTCAGGTACTTGTAATGGCCAGGAGATCCCCGGTGTGCAAGGAGTGCCTCAACTTCATATTCTTCTTCATTGGCAATCAGTGTGGGTGGTGGTCTAGGGAATGATGGGCCATGTGCATCAGTTTGTTTAAATGGAGATAGAAGTGAGGTGTGGAAGACATCATGGATCCTCCATGTGGGGGGAAGGCGGAGTTGGTAGGTGAGCGGTGATAGGACCTGAGCAATTTTGAAGGGTCCATGCTGTTTAGGCGCGAGTTTCCTGGACGGGTATGGGATATGGAGATTAGTGGCTTCAAGCCAAACCTTATCTCCCACTTTCCAGGGGGAGAATGAGCGAGTGGTATGCTGAGTCATGGCAAGGTGAGTGGAATTGTGGGCTGCAAGGGCCTCTTCTCTGGCTTTGGCTAGGGAGGAGAAGCGATCAGTTAGAGCGGGGAGGAAAGTTTTACCCAGGGCAGGGTAGGCTCAGGGTTCATAACCAAGGAGGAGAGAGAACAGTGATTGCCAGGTGGAGCTGTGTGGGATGGAGTTATGGTGGAACTCTGCAGTTGTTAGGAAATCAGTCCATTCTAGGGGGTTATTAGTGCAGAAAATATGAAGGTATGTTTCTAGTTCTTGATTGGTCCGTTCAGTTTGACCATCGGTCTGGGGGTGGTAGGCAGTGGAAAGGCATAGGTCATATTGGAGGAGTCTTGTGAGTTCTTGGGCAAAGGCTGAGGTGAATTGGGGGCCTCTGTCCGAGATGATGGAGCCATGGAGGCCGAAGCATTTGAAGATATTGTCGAAAAATAGTTTAGCAACTCCTGCGGCATCAATGGTTTTTTGACAAGGGAGCAGAACTACCCCCTTTGTAAGGCCATGGTCGACCACGACCATGACAGAATCAAAACCAGAAGACAGGGGGAGGTCAGTGATGAGGTCGACAGAGATTTGCTTAAAGGGGAGGGTCGAGGTTGAAGGAATAGGGTTAAGCGGAGGGACAGTAGGATGGGTGTTAACTTTAGATTGCTGACAGAGGGCGCAGCTGGCAACGAAGTTCTTAACAAAGGTGGCAAGGCCAGGCCACCAATAGTCTCATTCCACCAAAACTTTGGTGTGAAATTGTCTGGCATGACTGGAGGTGGGGGAGGAGTGGAGAGAGTGGAGGAGGTCTGAGCGAGCCTCTGGAGGAACATAGAGGCAATATTTGAAGTATAGTTTCCCATCGTGTAGGGACCAGTTGGAGAGGGAGGAGCGAGGGAACAGAGGAGAGCCATCTCTGAGAGCATTGACTGCTCTGAGGACCAAGAGATCAGAAGGAGAGGAGGCAGAGATTTTGTTGGCTAGTGCAAGGTCAAAGGCTGCGATAATGGTGGGTTCCGGGAGGATGGGAGCTATGTTGTCAAGGGAGGTGTCCATGGAATCCCGTTGTGAGAGAGCATTGGCTGGTCCCATTTGCATACCGGGAGTGACCTTCCAGGTAATGTTGAAGTCCTGAAGGAATAGGGACCAGTGAGCTTGTTGACGAGAGAGTTTTCAAGGGTCTTTGAGATAGGAGAGATTCTTGTGATCAGTGAGAATGGTGACAGAGTGAGAGGTACCAAGAAGGTAGTGTCGCCATTCTTGCAGGGCAAGAACGACTGTTAAAAGTTCTCTATCATAAATGTCATAGTTTCGTTCAGCAGGACTAAACATTTTAGAGAAGTATGCACAAGGGTGAAGGTCACCATTAACATCCACTTGGAGCAGGACTGCGCCTGCTGCAAGGAGGGAGGCATCGGTCATAAGTGAAAATGGTCTAGAGGGGTCAGGAAGAGATAGAACTGGAGCGGAGGAGAAAGAGGACTTGAGAGTGGAAAAGGCCTTATCCTGGAGTGGAGTCCAGAGCTAGGGTTCATCCTTTTTGGTGAGGAGGATGAGAGGGGTGACAATGTTGGAGAAGTTGGGAATGAACTTCCTGTAGAAATTAGCAAATCCTAGAAAGCTACAGATCCCCTTGACTGAAGTTGGGGGGGTCCAGTCGGCTATAGCAGTTAGCTTGACTGGATCCATTTCCACGTGACCCTGACCAATGATCATTCCAAGGTATTCCATTTTCGGGGTGTCAAAAGAGCATTTGGAGAGCTTAAGCGACAGGTTGTGGTCTCAGAGCTGTTGAAAAGTTCGAAGGGTGCATTGGTGGTGGAGGTCGATGTCATCCTTGGTGTGTATGCCGATGTCGTCCATGTAGATCTTTAACCATCCTTCAGTGAGAATATCAGCAAAGATATGATTCATGAAACTCTGGAAGGTTGGAGGGGCATTATTAAAACAAAAAAACATAACTGTGGGTTCGAAAAGTCCAAGGGGAGTGATGAAGGCGGCCTTCCATTGATCTTCCTCTCGAAGTCGAATGTTGTTGTATCCCCATCGAATATCGAGTTTAGTGAAGATGGTGGATTCCTTCATGTTGTTGATGAGGGGGAGAGGATAGGCATTCCAAATGGTGAACTTGTTGAGGTATTGATAGTCTTGGCATGGGTGAAGGGTACCATCTTTCTTCAGGACGAAGAAGAATGGTGAAGCTTGAGGGGACTTGGAGGGGACGATTCGACCGGTTTTCAGGTTTTCTTCGATGAAAGCCTTGCAAGCTTCTTTCTCCGTGGGATTGAGGGGGTATACCTTGGCTATTTTTGGGACAAATGATGGTTTTAGTTCAATTACATGGTCATAGGGTCAGTGTGGAGGGAGAATACTAAACATCTTTTCAGAAAAGATGTCTGAGTATTCCTGACACCACTCTGTGTTACGATTTTCTCCCTTTCGTCTTGTCTCTTCCTCTTTATCATTGAATCCCTTCAGTATGCGGGCCCCTATGGCCTTTCTTCTTCCTCTTATGAGTTTGTTCTGTTTATCTTTGGCTCTCGTTCTTCTTCGATCCGAATCCTTTCGGATCGATCCACCTAGTTACTATCTTCGTGCCTTGATGGCCGTCTCCTCCTTTTTCATCGTTCCATCCGATTCTATAGGCTTCCTT
>JBBPTT010000747.1:0-17285 GCA_038094175.1 Boletellus aff. lepidospora
CAGGTGGGAGTAGAAAGGATCGAGGAAGGACATGAGTGGGGGAGGAGAGGACCAAAGTCCCATTGGGGAGGATGATCACATAGGGTTGCTCAGGGAGATGAATCGTCTCGTCAATCTCTCCAGAGGAGGAGGACTGAGAGTCAACCGGATGGGAATCGACGAGAGTGGACTCCATAGCAGCGATGAATGGAGGGGCAGGTGGGGGAGTAGCGATGCGAGTAGGAACAGGGAGGGGAGGAGAAGATGGACTCTGAGGGGACAGGGATTGGGAGGTTAAGCCCAGACGAGAGAGGGAGACTATGCGAGAGACATAGTTGTCATGATCCTGGACAGGGAGAGCGGAGAAGATGGTACTAAATGGGGGATAAACCAGGTCAACTGGTAGTTGAGCGACAAAAACATGAAATCCTTGTAAATGTAGAACTGAAAGAATCCTTTCTGGAATACGATTAATGGCAAGGCGAAGAGGAAGACCAAAGCTTGTGGGATTGTCAAGGGGGGCAGCACGAAAATGGAGGGTTTGAGTGAGGGAACTATCATGAAAAAGGTGCACGAGTTCTTGGGAGATCTCATCCTCTAGGTATAGGGGGAGAGCCTCAAGTGCGAGGACTAGGGTCGGGTCTGACAAGATAGCCGCATAGAGAGAGTGTGCTGCGACGCAAGGGCGGTGGATGGCTTGCACAGGAATGTTGCGAAGGGTAGCTCGACGGACCGAGGCGGCAGAGATGGAGGAAGACACAGAGGAATGGGGTGAAGTGGGGATGGACATGGTGAGGGAAAATTCAGGTATAGAACCAGTAAAGTGTGAAGAAAGCAGCGAGGAGGGAGACGAAGAGGAGGGAAGAGATGAGGGGAATAAAAGGGCGAAGAACTAGGTACATTGGAAACTAAGGTAAGTGATGGTCTTTCTTATATTTAGATAGAATGAGGGGGGCATGACGGAGATTACTTTCGGGTTCCCAAGTATTTTCTGATGAGCCGTATCCTTTCCATGCGGTCAGGTACTTGTATCAGCCAGGGGAACCCCGGTGTGCAAGGAGTGCCTTGACTTCATATTCTTCTTCGTCAGCAATCAACATGGGCAGTGGCCTGGGAAATGATGGTCCGTGTACATCAGTTTGTTTGAATGGAGATAGAAGTGAAGCGTGGAACACATCATGAATCTTCCAAGTGGGAGGAAGGCAGAGTTGGTAAGTGATCGGTGATAGGACCTGAGAGATTTCGAAAGGTCCGTGTTGTTTGGGGGCAAGTTTCTTGGAAGGGTAAGGGATGCGAAGGTTGGTGGCCTCAAGCCAAACTCTATCTCCTACCTTCCAGGGGGAGAATGAGCGTGTGGAGTGGTGAGTCATTGCCAATCTGGCAGATTCATGAGCGGCCAGGGCTTCCTCTCTGGCTTGGGCAAGAGAGGAGAGGCGATTTGAGAGGGCAGGGATGAAGGTCTTTCCCAGGGAGGGGTAGACATGAGGTTCATATCCTAAAAGGAGAGAGAAGGGTGATACCCGGGTGGAGCTATGGGGGATGGAGTTATGATGGAATTCCGCAGTTGTCAGGAACTCAGACCAGGCACTTGGGTTGTTAGAGCAAAAGATGCGCAGGTATGTTTCGAGTTCCTGGTTGGTTCGCTCAGTTTGGCCATCAGTTTGGGGGTGATAGGCAGTGGAGAGGTGGGTGTTGTACTAGAGGAGTCTAGCTAGTTCTTGGGCGAAAGCAGACGCGAACTGAGGGCCTCTGTTAAACACATTGTCAAAAAAGAGCTTAGCTATGCCAGCAGCATCGATGGTTTTGTTGCAAGGGAGGAGAATTACCCCCTTTGTAAGCCCATGGTCGACCATGACCGTGACAGAGTCGAAGCCAGCAGAAATAGGGAGATCAGTGATCAAGTCGACAGAGAGTTGTTTGAAGGGTAAGGGAGAGGAAGAGGGAATGGGAGAGACTGGGGGAACTGTGGGGTGGGTGTTAACCTTGGATTGTTGGCAGACAGCGCAATCTGCAACAAAGTTCCGAACAAAGGTGACAAGGCCTGGCCACCAGAAGTCCCTTTCTACCAGGGCCTTGGTGCGAAACTGGCCAGTGTGGCCAGTGGTGGGTGAAGAGTGTAGAGAGTGTAGTAGGGAGGAGCGAGCTGCAGGTGGGACATAGAGGCGATCTCTGAAGTAGAGTTTGCCCTCGTCTAATGACCAGTCAGAGAGGGAGGAACGAGGGAAAAGAGGGGATCCCTCCTGCAAGGCATTCACTGCTCGAAGGACCAATGGATCAGACATAGAAGAGGACTGAATGTGTCGTGCCAGGGAGAGGTCGAACGCAGAGATGATTGCCGGTTCAGGGATGATGGGAGCTATGTTGTCGAGTGAGGTGTCTACTAGATCCTTCCGGGAGAGAGCGTCGGCTGGGCCCATCTGGGCCCCCAGGGTAACTTTCCACAGTATATTGAAGTCCTGTAAGAAGAGAGACCATCGAGCCTGGCGACGAGATAGTTTACAAAGGTCCTTCAAATAGGAGAGGTTTTGATGATCAGTGATAATGGTGACTGGGTGTGAGGTGCCGAGGAGGTAGTGACGCCATTCCTGGAGTGCTAGGATCACAGCAAGGAGTTCCCGATCGTAGATATCATAATTGCGCTCTGCTGGGTTGAAGGTCTTTGAGAAGTAGGTGCAGGGATGCAAGTCCCCATTTGTATCAGATTGAAGGAGGATTGCACCTGCTGCCAGAAGGGATGCATCGGTCATAAGGGTGAAGGGTCGAGAGGGATCGGGGAGGGAGAGAACGGGGGCAGAGGAGAAGGAGGATTTGAGGGTTGTGAAGGCTCGTTCCTGTAGGGCAGTCCATAGCCAAGGCTCATTCTTTCGAGTGAGAAGGACTAGAGGGGCAACAACATTAGAGAAATTTGGGATAAATTTACGGTAGAAGTTTGCGAATCCTAGGAAACTCCTAATCCCTTTGACAGAAGTGGGGGGTTTCCAGTCTGCAATGGCAGTGAGCTTAACTGGGTCCATCTCGACGATTCCTTGACCGATGATCATGCCTAAATACTCCATTTTGGGGGTGTCGAAGGAGCACTTTGAGATCTTGAGGGATAGTCCATGCTCCCTAAGGCGTTCAAAAACTCGAATGGTGCGCTGGTGGTGCAGGGAAAGGTTATCCTTGGTATGGATTCTGATATCATCCATATAGATTTTTAGCCAGCCCTCTGTAAGAATGTCTGCGAAAATGTGGTTCATAAAACTTTGAAAAGTGGAAGGAGCATTGTTAAACCCGAAGAACATTACTGTGGGTTCAAATAGTCCTAGAGGGGTGATGAATGCCACTTTCCATTGGTCCTCCTCCCGAATGCGAACATTGTTGTAACCCCAGCAAATGTCCAGTTTGGTAAAAATAGTAGACTCCTTCATATCGTCGATGAGGTTGGAGATGAGGGGCAGAGGATAGGCGTTACGAATGGTGTGCTCATTTAGGTATCTGTAGTCCTGGCAGGGGCAAAGAGTCCCATCTTTCTTCAGTACAAAAAAGAAGGGAGAGGCTTGTGGTGATTTCGAGGGAATGATCCTGCTGGTCCATAGATTCTCTTCGATAAATGCCTTGCAGGCCTCCTTTTCCGCGGGGTTGAGAGGGTATACCTTGGCGATTTTAGGGATGAAGGAGGGTTTCAGATCAATGACATGGTCGTAGGGGCGATGAGGGGGGAGGGTGTTGAATGTCTTTTCTGAAAAGACATCCGCATAGTTTTGGCACCACTTCGGGATCTCCTGTTCCTTAGGAGCTTCCTGTTGGGCCAACTGGGTGGAGAGTGTTATTTTATCGATGGAATGGGGTAGAGACAGTGGAATGGTGACGGTTTTTGCGACCCAATCAATGCTAGGGTTCCATTTTCACAGCCATGAGGTTCCAAGGATGATCTGCTTCCTCCCAAGGGAGGTTACCATGAGTTTGACATTATCAGAGAACAAGGGAAATAGGGCTTTAGTGGAGATGGTGTATCTGATGGTCCCTTTGCGATTCTGGGTCCCATCGATGTTGGTGGCAGTGAGGGGTTGGGGAAGGGGTCTTATTCCTGAGCGGAGATGAGGAACAAGGCTAGCATCGATGAAATTTCCAGTTGCTCCACTGTCCACAAGGGCAATGGTGTCGACAGTTTGAGAGTTTACTTGTAGGCGAACAGGGAGGCACACAGTTCGTTCATTGGGTAGTCCTACAAGTACATGAGGGAAGTGAGACGTCGAGGCAGCTTCCCTATTTAAAAATCTGAAGTATCCAAGGTAGCAATGGTTTCTCCTTCGTTTTCTTCAAAACAAAGTTTGAGGGTTTGAAGGATCTTGCCTTCTTCTTTTCCAGAGGAGTGAAGTTGAGTCACGTAGGACTCAAGGGCCAAGGACTTGGGAATGCTAGAGGGGGGAGCGGGTGGTTGGGTCGAGGTGGAGGTGGCTTGAATGTCCAGAAGGCGAGGCTTGGAGGTGGGAAAGGTCTTGCATTGCAGGGCATTATGTCCCGGCTTCCTGCAGTGAAAACAATGACCTTCCTTGATGCATTTAGCCCTTTCGACCAGAGTGAGTTTGGAAACCCTGAGGGCATCCACCTCCATGGCATTTGGGTCAGAGGTGGAGTGAGAAAGGGATGAGAAAAACTGGGGGCAATGAATCCCCTTCTTAAGAGCGGCAATACGAGCCACCTGGGTGTGGAAGGTCTTGGCCTTCTCTATCCATTCGATGATGGTGGTAGGGACAGTCGACATGGAGAGGATCAGGGTGGTAATGTCTTTGTCCAATCCTTCAGTGATCATATAGATGAGCGTTGCATTGTCTGTGATCCCTGCTTTGGCAGCGAGGTTTTAAAAATCGGTGATGTACCTCTGGAAGCCATCATCAGTCTTGGTAGACTTCTGACGGAGATTGGCAAGCTCAAGGTGAGCGGTAGTCTTTATGTCAAAGGGGAAAAAAGTGGTCTCAAAGTTGGAGGCAAACTTATCGAAAGTTTTCTCGGTGGAAGCAATGGAAGTGTCTGCCATCCTGTCATACCACATCTCAGAGAAGGAGATACCTCGTCCCTTACTCATCTTATTGAGGCAGGTGAGGATTTTGGCTTCGTCGTCGGAGTACAGGGTTGGATTAATGTGAAAATAGGCCTTCATGGCCTTGATCCATCGAATGGATTCACTGGGTTCCCCATTGAAATCTACAGGCAAGGCTGCCTTGAGTTTGGACTTGGTGGTTGCCATGGTGGTAGGTGGAAGCACAGGAGTGGTTGGTGGGGCAGGGAGTGCGAGGACTGGGGGTGTTGGGGGTGCCAGAGCAGTGGGGATTGCTGGGGTTTGAACTCGAGAGGGAGGTGGTTCTAGACTGAGCTGGCTAGGGACTGGGGATCGAGGGTGGAGTACTGGGTTGAGTGCTGAGGTCGAACCTGGGATCCTCCTTGAAGAGGCTGGGACTAAGGGCTGAAGATGTGCGAAGGGATTAACCCAGGGAGTGGGTTCTGAGGACGAAGAGGCTGGGTGCGAGTGGGGTGTCTCTTGGTCAGAGCCAGAGTCAGAGGGTGGCCTGATGGGCCGATGAGTGTGAGGTCTTCTGGACATGCTGAGGGGGTAGCCCTGCTCCTAAGTAGGAGGGGCGAAGGAGACTCTTGCTCTTTTGTTACGCTGAGCGGACACTTGTGTCGCTCGAGCAACCTGTGAATGGGGCAGACTCTCACAAAGAGGTCGACAGCATCCCAAACATCTAGGAGAACAAGGAGATCTTCCTGACAAAGCGAGGGACTGGGACTAGGACTCAGAAGGCTGAGGACTCGAGGGACACAAAGGTATGCTGATATTGCATAGAGCAAGAGTAAAGAATATACATGTGAAGGTAAAGGTATATATAGGCTAACTTATGTAAGTAAGGAAGCCTATGGAATCGGATGGAAAGATGACAAAGGAAAAAATGATCATCAAGGCACAGGAACTGTAGTCAAGTAGATAGATCCAAAAGGATCCAGATCGAAGAAGATTGAGGGCCGAAGATGAAAAGAACAGATATGTAGGAGGAAGAGTAGGTGCCATAGGGGCCTGCCCAGCGAAGGGACTCGATACAGATGAGGAAGAGGCACGACAAAAGGGAGAAAATTGTAACAACGATCTTAATCGACCTTCTCAGGGTAGCAGTAAATGGGGACATAGTAAACCTCATGACTGTGGTGGACCCAGCCCCTGAGAAGTGGCAGAAATGGATGGAAAAAGCGGTGCAATTCAACCAAATCAGGACTAGAACCCAACTCCTGAGAACAGGACAAGGACAGCTAAATGCGTCCGGATCTTTCCACAGGGTCTATAAAGATCTGAACACAATGGACGTCGACGTAATCAGGCTTTTGCTGACAGAACAAGCAGAGCATTTCAGAAACAACAAATGCTTTATCTGCCACAAAGTGGGATGTTCCACTAGAAATCATCAAATGAAGAACTCCTCCTACAAAGGAAAGACCCGAGATATGGGCAACAGGAAAGTGTCCCCCATATCTAGAAATGCACCACCGACTCGCATGTTACAGACAGAAGAAGAGTTCCAGTCGTTCCTAAAGGACAAACAGATCTCCAAGACTGAAGCCTTCAGGGCCCTTGAGATCTGCTTCTCTACCGAAGAAGGAACAATGGAAAACAAATAAAACCCCCAAGAAGGAAAGGAGGAGGGTTTTTAAAGGGGAAAGGTGTTTCAGTGTCACCAATCCCCACAACTACAATTCCTGTAATTGTATCACCTATTGCAGATCAAGCAATCCGACTCCCAGCCTCTTTACGAGAGGAGAAAACAGGAAAAAGTGCTGAAATATCTGCACTGGTGGATAGTGGAGCAAGTAATTGCTTCATAAACAAGGACTTAGTGGAAAGACTTGGGTTGGAAACCAAGAAGCTAAAGATACCCATCAAAGCTACCAACGCTGACAGAACTGAGAATGAAAATGGGCTGATACAAAGGAAAGTTACACTCTCCCTTGCCATAGAAAATCTACTCCTAGAAAAACAGGATTTCCTTATCATCAATTGTGGAGGCGAAGAAGTAATATTAGGAATGTCCTGGCTCTGACTAGTCAACCTGGAGATAGACTGGGCCAAAGGAGAAATCACCCTCCCAGAATCTGTAAACCTGGTCACACACTCATCTGACCAAATCGAACAAAGATATCTTTTGAAATACCTGACACTCGATCCAGATGCCTACATCAATCAAGAAATCTGGAAAATAACCCACTCGACGGAAATCGCCCAAGCAGCAATGGCAAACAAGGCAGAAACTACCCTTCCCCCCGAATTCGAGAAGTTTCGACGAGTATTCGAGGAACCCCCACCAGGCAAATTACCTCCGACAAGAAAGTACAATCATCACATAGATCTAAAGGATACCTTTATACCAAAGGTAGCTAAGGTATATCCTTTAAACCCCAAGGAGTTAGAAGCCTGCAAAACGTTTGTTGATGAAAACCTGAAGAAAGGAACCATCATACCATCACAATCACCCCAAGCATCACCTTTCTTCTTTGTACCAAAGAAAGATGGAGGACTTCGCCCCTGTCAAGACTACCAATACCTTAATGAACACACAGTCAAAAATGCCTACCCCTTACCCCACATTTCAGAACTTGTTGATCAACTAAAAGATGCCACCATCTTCACCAAGATGGATATATGATGGGGATATAACAATTTGTTAATCCACCCCCCCAACCGTTGGAAAGCTGCCTTCATCACCCCAGTAGGATTGTTCGAACCAATGGTCATGTTCTTTGGGCAAAGCAATTCCCCAGCCACGTTTCAAGCTCTAATGAATCATGTGTTCACCGATATGATTGCCGAAGGATGGCTAATCATATATATGGATGATCTCATCATTGCCTCTAAACAACCGGGGGAACATACAGAAAGAACCTGAAAGGTCCTACAATGAATGATGGATAACGAGTTATATCTCAAGCTGAGTAAATGTTCCTTCAACGTCACCGAAGTCGACTACTTGGGGATGATAGTTTGACCCGGAGAAATCACCCTTGACCCAGGAAAACTCAAAGCCATCAAAGAATGGAGTAGTCCTACTTCAGTAAAGCAAATCTGATCATTCATTGGTTTCTGTAACTTCTACAGAAAGTTCATCCCTGACTTTTCTGGAATCAGTCGACCTCTCCATGACCTTACGAAAAAGGGAGTCGACTAGTACTGGTCCCCTGAATGTGAAAAAGCCTTTAGAACTCTACAAAAGGCCTTCATGTCCAGACCAATCCTTAAAATGCCAGACTCCATCAAACCGTTCACAGTCATGACAGACGCCTTGCTCACAGCCTCAGGAGCAGTCCTCATGCAAACGGATGGGAATGGTGATCTCCATCCCTGTGCTTACTTCTCCCAGACTTTCTCGCCCGAGGAGCAAAACTATGATATTTATGACCGAGAATTGCTAGCAGTAATCCAAGTGCTAGAAGAATGGAGACATTACTTATCTGGAACTGAACACCAGGTGATGATCCAAACTGATCACAAGAACCTAGCATACTTCAAACAACCCCACAAACTATCCCGACGACAGGCAAGGTGGATGCTGTTCTTACAAGATTTCAATATCTGATATCAAAATCTCCCTGGAAACCAAATGGCCCCAGCTGATGCTCTATCCAGAAGAGAAGAAGTCAACACTACCAGTGACAATCAAGACGTTATCCTCATCCCTGATGACCATTTTATCAATCTTATCGATCTCGCTATACAAGAAAAGATAATCCTCTCCACCAAGGATGATCCCCTGGCAAAGAATGCTATTGCTGCAGCACAAATGGGCTCTTCCCTATTTCCCTGTGCTACTGCAAATGATTGGCGATGGGAAGATGATATGCTATACTTCAAGGGACGTCTTTTCATTCCTGAATCACAGCGGCAGACGCTAGTCACTAAATTGCACGAATCCCCTGCTGGAGGACATGGGGGATATTTTAGAACCCTATCCCTACTCCAACGAGACTATTGGTGGCCTGGCCTTTCTACCTTCGTCCGCAAATTTGTCCAAGGATGTGCAATCTGCCAGGCAAATAAAGTCAATACCCACCCTACCACTCCCCCACCAGTCCCTAACCCAATGGAAGCAGGTTGTCCATTCAAGAACATCTCTATGGACTTGATCACTGATCTTCCAATCTTGACAAGCTTTGACTCTATACTGGTCGTGGTCGACCATGGTCTTACAAAGGGAGTAGTTTTCCTCCCTTGTACTAAAAACATCGATGCAGCAGGAATAGCCAAACTCTTTTTCAGAAACATATTCCCTAGATTTGGTCTTCATGATTGGGTCATATCTGATAGAGGTCCGCAATTTGCATCGGCATTTGCTAGGGAACTTGCCTGACTCCTACAATACGACCTAGCATTGTCAACCGCCTACCATCCTCAGACCGATGGAGAAACTGAATGTGTCAACCAAGAATTGGAAACATACCTTAGAATATTTTGCAATGGAAACCCCACTAAGTGGCATGACCTTCTCCCAATGGCAGAGTTCGCTCACAACTCCTCTATCCATTTGGTCACCAAACAAACACCTTTCACCCTAATGATGGGATATGAACCTCGAGCATACCCGACTATCAGGAAAACCTTCCTCCCTGCCCTCGAATCTCAGATGACCATCCTAGACAATGCCTGAAAGGAAGCCAGGGCTGCTCATGTAATGGCCCAGTTACGACAAAAAGAAAGGACTTGGTCCAAATACAAACCTTTCAAAATAGGAGATAAAGTTTGGCTTGAAGGAAAAAACCTTCGTATCCCCTACCCATCTCGAAAATTAGCCCCTAAACAAGTAGGCCCCTTTGAAATTGAAAAGGTTATTTCCTCCATTGCATTCCAACTCCAACTTCCTGTCTCCTGGAAAATTCACCCCATGTTCCATGCCTCTCTCCTTACCCCATACGTTGAAACCCCAGAACATGGCCCCAACTTTATGCAACCACCCCCCTCCACAATCGACGGAGAAGAGGAATACAAAGTAGAAGCGATACTCGCACATTGGGGGACTTTCGGATGAAGACGGTATTTGGTCAAATGGAAAGGATACTCATCGGCCGAGAATACCTGGGAACCCACCATAAATTTATCCAATTCCAGAAAATTACTACAGGATTATCAAGCGAAACATCCGGGTACCTTTCCACAGTAGGAAACTGGTTCCTCCCAATCAATAGACCCTGATTCTGCACTCCCGACCTGATCTGAAATCCTGGTCCGTGCACCACCAACAATATCTATAAAAAACGACCTCTCCTCTCGAGACCTACCAGCATTACAGCTACCCCAACACCACCCTCCTCATCACCATCATGCAATTCTCCATCAATTTCTACAAGACGCTCCTCATCCTCACCACCCTACCCCTTTTTTATGTAGTCCATCTGCTCCATGACCTTGCAGAGAAGTCGAGGTTCTGGGCGGTAGAAGTACATGTCTGGGACAAAGCCCTGCTATATCTGTCATGGGGTGATGGGTCTATAGAAGCAGGACAAGAATGATAGTGGGTGGGGACCCCCACACTGGGGCCCAGGGTCGAAATAGGGTGCTGATGCGCCCATACTAGCCAGCAACAATGGGTGGTAGTGCCACAAGATAGGGACTGGAGGGCTGTGACAGGACTGGAGGTGGAACATCTAGTGGATTTGCTGATGCTGAACCAGAGATGGGCAGATCCCAACTAATAAAAAGGCTTTTGTAACTGTTCCAACCCAGCATGATCTCATGGCCCACACTTACTCTCCCCCCACCACCGTCCCCGACCCTATGGAAGGATATCGCCTAGCGCATACTGAGGAAAATGCTCTGGGAGAAATTTATCGTTTCCATCGTCTCCCCAAACAACAACTCTGGGAAGCATTGGAAAAGGTCTTGCAAGACGTTCATCTAGTCTTGATGATCAACCATATGCCTGAGTTCAAAGCAAATGAGTTCCTTCCCCTCACCCTCAACCTTTATCATCACTACCATGCCTTTTCCCTCCATACAGAACACCTTCCTAGCGACTCCATGCTAGCAGCCCCTTATGCCTTGTCAAGAGTGGCTCTTGCACGAATGAAGGATTACATTCTTGAGTTGCTCGTCTGACATTGGATTTTACCCATCCTTGCCTCTCTCCCCACACTACCCATGTATGAGTTCATGTGGCCCATCCTGCAGTCTCTTGACACTACGGAAACTCAGGACTTTCTTATGGTTGGATTTCTATCTGACCCCATCACTCTTCAAACAAACCCATGCCAGTATATCCGTATTCCCCCACCAAGCAGTCCCACTACCCGACTGGTTGCCCACACCACTACACACGCTTCCAGCGAAACATCTTCGCACCTGGTGGAAGGTGAATTCTCGCCACCCCTGGAGAGAACCGACACCCCATTCCCTAGAGAGAACGAGCAACCCATCCCCACTCCTCCTCCCCAAACTTGATCTAGATCCCGAAGAGCAGCTGCTCATCAATGATTTGATGACCAATTCCTACAGCCCCTCATCACCTCCCTTGTCAACTTTGTCACTAGATCAACTTCTCGATCAACTTGCCCCCCATCTGCTACACATGCAGAAGTAGTGGACACTATCACCCTGATTGCCCAGAATACACCTGCCCATTGTGTAGGGTATCGGCATCCGGTCACTCCCAATACAACTGCCCTAGACGTCGTCGCGGAATCTGTAATAGTGTGGCGCACGCTATGGAGAATTGCCCACAGAACAGGGATACCACTTCCACCAGCTCCAATGGAGGTGAGAGCGAACAGTAAATGGATCATTCCGAGGTATTTGGGGCTGTCGAAGGCAGGGCCTCTGATCTTTGCCAGAGGTATTGTTACAAGAAATGCCACCCTATCTCGACCGGCACGACGCGGTATGACCTTGATGAGTTTTTCCTCTCCTTCTACCTATGCTTCCCAGCTGGTAACTTCCATTGATAGTCATCTTCCTTCCAATTTCCCTCCCATCATTATGCCACCCCAATTTAGTCTCGATCTTGATGCACCCATTTCTATTTCAGACACTCCTCTCTTAAGATGATTCTCTCGCATCATCTCATGTTCCATTCCTCCCCTGGATACCGCAGTTTCCCTGTCATATTAAATGACTCCGTATCAGCTGATTCTTGGTCATGGTAGACAGCCAGCGGTATATAAAGATATGTGACATGTATTACTTCTCCTTAGCTAGTTCTACGCAATCTATGTGTAGTTGTCTGGCCTCCTCAAGACTGCTCACCGCAGTTAGAGAGATCCTCTCGTGTCTTCACACTACACCTCAGAGTGTGCGCTCGACTAGTTGCTTTCATTGGTTCTCGACTAAGAGGTCAAACTTTTGACCTTGCCAGATAACTCCATGCAAGTGTAACATCTTCCACATAGGTGACATTGACATCCTTCAGGAATTCCCAATGATGTCACTGAATGGTGTTGCTGCAGGTAGGCTTTTGAAAATATTTTGATTTGTTGCTGACATTCTTTCCATGTAGGCAATCTCAATGAAACCCCCAACATTACCAAAAACATTGCATCTCCCAGGGTTCTTTCAGCTAATGTGATGATTGAGGGTACATGGTGGCATTTGACTCCCAAACCTAATGAAGATTCTCAGTGTGACAATGATCTTGGAAAGTTGGTTCATGACAGGGTGCTATATTAGGTCCTATAGTGGACAAATGGTACTTGTTGGTCTAGAGTACCTGCAAAATCCTTGTGAGAGAGGTGGATTACTCACAGGAGATGCACCAAGCACTCCATAATGTGAAGACACATTTTCATAGATCAGTGATGGTGCATACCACATTGAGCTTTCAAATGATGGACAAACCATGCTTCATATATAGGGTCTCAGAAATCAAAGTGGAGCAGGTGCTCTGGAAGTGTGGAACCACCTGTCTCAGCAAAATGTGATCATGTGTCAGCTGCAGCATGTTACAAGAAATGCTACTGGTCTACACCGGCATATATGCAGAGCTACTTTGATGAGTTTTTCCCCTCCTTCTACATATGCCTTTGATATTGTGTCATCTTCTGATAGTCATCTTCCGACGGGCTCCACCACCGTCGCTATGCCCCCTGATTTCCCCCTTGTTCTTGATGTGCCTATTTCTCTTATGGACCCTTTTCTTCCAAGGTGATTCTCTCGCATCACCTCGTGTTCCCCATTCCCCAGATGCTGTACCTTGAGTAGTAACCATAGATGACACCTTATTGGCCAATTCTTTGTCAGACTCACATAGCTCCCTGTATATAAAGTCTTCGGGCCTGTATTACTATTCTTTAGCTAGTTCTACGCAATCCACGTGTAGTTGTCTGGCCTCCTCGAGACTGCTCGTCGCAGTTAGAGAGATCTTCTCGTGTGTCTTCACACTACACTTTGAGTGTGTGCTCGACTAGTTGCTTTCATCGGTTCTGGACTTGGTGTCGAACCTTTGACCCTGCTGGATAACTCTACGCAAGCGTAACACAGCACAATCTGGGAACCAAAGAATTGATGATCTCTCAGCAACAGGAAAAGATTACCCAAGGATTTTCCGAGAGGGAATGTGTAATATCTACACAAGCAGATGTCATTAAGAAACATCAGTCTAACATCATTTCTCTTACACAGGCAGCAGAGGTGCAGGTGCAGACACATCTGCATGACATTGGAGAAAAGGATTCTCTAATTGAACAGCAGGCCCAGTCTCTTGACAGTTTGAGACAGAACATGCTTCAGATGAGGGAGAATCTCAGTGTGTCTTTCCAAGCAGAAATTTCTAAGCAGGTAGAAAAAATGGCTGTAAGCATCTGCATCTTCTACTAGCTGCTAGGTTTAACACTCCAAAGGTTGCATGTGAGTCTGAGCTACTGGCATTGAAAGTGTCAAACAAAAGAATAATGTGAGAATTAGAGGTATGTGGCATTTAATTTATATATCATATTGAAATTTACCACTCATAGCAAATGCAAAAAGTTCAGAACACACATTCCACCATGGCACCATCCACTGTCTCACCCCACTTGGTTCAGTGGCCAACACTATCAAACCCCCACCCCCAATTGCCACAACCGTCCCAGGTAAATACCACCCTTCCATTCTACCTCTTTTGTCTGTTTCTCTTCTAAATGATTCATCATCATTCTTCATGTCCACAATACAATCTCAGGTAAAAAATCTCCTTCTTGTTCTGTTCCAATTTATCACATTTTTCTCTAGATGAACCAATCATCATCCCTTGGAGCCACAACTTGAACTTCTCAGGTAGAAATTTGTTTTGTTCTGTCCTGTTCCCTTTATCAATCCCTTTCTAGACAAATATCCCCCAATGCCACAACCCAATCTTCTCAGGTAGGGGTTTGTCTTGTTCTGCCCCCTGCCATTTGTTCATCTTTTTCTATCCCTTGGGGCCTGATATTCCCAGGTAAAACATCTCTTTATTCTGCATGCTCTCCTTACTCCTTTTTAGATGAACCCATCACTATCCCTCAGGGCCACAGCTCAATCTTCTCTGGTAGAAATTTACTTCATTCTGCCCCCTACCATTTATTCATCTTTTTCTAGGCAGATCCATCATTGTCCCTTGGGACTCAATCTTCCCAGGTAAAATTGCATGTTATTCTGCACACTCTTTACTCATTCCTTTCAAATGAACCCATTACCATTCCTTGGGGTTTGATCTTCCCAGGTAAAATTTCTCCTTGTTCTTCCCACTTTTCACCTAACCCCCTTTAGGCAACCCCACTGCCATCCCTTGGGGTTGTGACTCAATCTTCTCAGGCAAAGAGTCCATCTTTCCCGTTTTCCCTTTATTCACTCCTTTCCAGCTGAATCCATCATCATCCCCCACCTCGGAGGTGAATGTGATGAGTAACACAGAAATCATTGCACAGTGTGTATATTCATTACTTTTGAAGCAGCTGCCTCTAACCCCATCCCCACCCCGAGGCCAAAGGATGAAAACTTCCAGGAAGGTCCAGGATCTTAAGTGGGAGATTGATGCTGATGGAGAGCAAAACCTAAACCTAGTATGTTCTCCCTTGCACAATGTGGATTACCATGTTTCTATGTTTTTGTAGCACCACGTTTGTGATCTTTTGGAAGAGGTCTTCCAAGTAACAAAGGATGAGGATTTTTTACTCTCCAATGCACCTTCTCCTGAAGACTTATGGTTGTTCCATGAGAAAGGTTCAAATGGCCCTGATCCCTTCAACCTATGCTGGGACTTTCATCATCCTGCTTCTTCGGAATAGAACCAAGTGGTCATCAACATCCTGCTGTGCAAATTGGCTGAAATGCACTTGAAGGAGCAGTGGACAACAACACTGAAATCTCATGGTTACTAGGAGGAGGCTATCACTCAGAAATTCAATCATATTCAAACCATGATGTCCAAAATCAAACCTCTGGTTCTCGACGACTGTTCAGTTGAGAGTGCTGACCAGGTAGCAGATAGGATAGTTCAAGCAAAGGACATAAGCCTAAAGAAAGCTAGAAAGAGATGCTTGTAGGCTGTCAGTTAGTAAACAGTCTTGTCTCTCATTCTTTTAACTGGCTGAATGACAGAAATACAAATGTCACATGGAGCTTACAAAGTTTGCTTCCAAACTGAGTGAGGAAAGTGGCAAAACCAAGGAAGCACCTGCATGGAAAATTCTGAGTGAAGCTGTCAACATGTTGGGCAGTGAGGGAATGAACTCTGATGAGAGTGGCAAAGATGACATGGAGCCAGTTTTCTTTACCTCCATCATGCCCTGGTGGAGGGATATGGCAAAGGAGTTGAGAATGATTGACAGCTCCTGTTCCTCCTCTTTGAGAGGTGTTAAGACAGCCAAACATGTCAAATTAGTCAATGTCTTGTCCTAGTCACTAGTCAAGGGGTTACCTCCACAATTCTACAATCCTGGATGGCTTGTGGGAAACAAGATCATAGCTTTGGCAGAAATCTTTCAGTGGGTGGGACTTATTGATGGTGAGTTCCAACCATCTTTATCTGCCAACTACTAATTTGACAAATCAGCTTGGATCTGGAGTAGGTAGTTGAACTATGTACAAGCATTTATCAATGAATTAGTGCTTTGCTTACACCATGCCATCTACAATGGGACAGTAATTCAGACACCTCACCAGGCAGCCATCAGGAACCAGATCTCCACTGAGTGCCCAAATGTCACCTGAACATTGTCCAATGACTTCCTGGCATATGAAAATATAATATTTTTGTATTCCTTATCTGTAAGTCAGCATCTTATGTTTTGTAGCCTAAAAAAGTCATTTATTGTTGATAACCTTTTGTTGATGCTTAAAATACTACATTTTGTGATCATTTGGATAAGATAATCTTATCATAGATATTATCCCACCTGCAAAACATATTATTTTCAAACTTCTTTTGTTGTGTTGACAAGTTTTGTGATAACATTTACTTTCATGGGATATTATTGAAGCATGTGAAATATAAAATTATCTACCCCCCTAAATACTTGCTGGTCATAATAAATAACCCAACAATCTTTTATTATATTTTGAGACATATTTTGAGACACTTAAAAGGTTGGAAGTCCTGGTGTGTTAGTGACTACTGAGTATTCTACATGGTATGCTTCTTTTGGCCATGTATTGCTTGAGGTGAATATCTTGCCCATCTGTGTTCTGGGTTGTCAGCCTCGTGGTGTCAGGAATTTGTTGCTCAACAAGCTTCTGAACCAGCAGTTGTACATCAAAGATATCTGCCTGCTTCAATTGATGCCAAAAGGCTTGCCAGTAATCAAGCATACTGAATCAATTAGCATCCTGGATGTGAATATGTGGGCCCTGTCAGATCCTAGTAAGCATTTTCATTATCAGGTAGTTCCTGAACTTACAAAGACTTGTATGAGTAGGAATTCCAGTATGATGGTGATGAAGTGGTTCATTACTCTGAGCATGTGGAAACTCAAGCAGGTCTCTGAGGGCTTTGAATCCAATGGTGTGTATTTCTTTTTCCAGAGGGAGATGTGGATGTCATCTTCATTACTCAAAGATGTGGTGATGACGAGTGAGGAATTTTCATTGTCATGTGACTGTCAGAAAATGTAAGTTATCGATTCTACTGTATCTCAAGACTCACTGATATCATTTGAACCATACTCTTGCTGGAATGTCTCAAAGTCTGGATGAGCATTCCAGAGCCCTTATTAAAGATATACACAACTACATATACCATGTCATACCATTACATTGTTGTATTTTGTGACTGTACTGCACTGTATCAGCATGTTAGTTTTGTTAATACAAACAATTGGATTGTGCTTGCCATATTACTATAGCT
>JBBPTT010000748.1:0-17274 GCA_038094175.1 Boletellus aff. lepidospora
GGACGCGTGAAAGCGTTCGTCGCCGTACCGAACGCAAAAAAAAAAAGGGGGGGGGGCCCTCCCCGCGCCTTTGCGCTTTACAATGTCTGATCGGATGCCACATGTGTTGTCTCACCGTTCCCCTTCCGGACCACCGTCGCTCTCGAGCACAATGTAGTCAGACCTGGCGCTCGCCCCCCTCGGAGAAGAGAAAAAATTCTTTTCATTGATGGCGGGGGGGAACGAGCCAATGACGTATTCGGCTCGAGAGATCAAGAGAAAGAAAGCGATCGAGAGAGGGGCCAATGAAACCAAAAATTTAAAAATGGGATGTGTCTACTGTAGATAGAATGAAAGCGTACCCCGGCGGCGGAGTGGAGCGCCTGCCAACCAGTGCCGCGCTGCTCCACCCGCCCGCCCGCGCCCGCGCGACGACCACCAGAAAAAACCAGTGGTGGCCGTAAGAAAAGAAAAAAAAATCCGCCATGGGCGTCCAGCCTCGCGGGCGTGTGTGATGGGATCGAAAGCTGACATGACGACGGTTCCAGCAGTCTCTCCTGGGTCTGGCCTTTTGACCTTTCCTTTTGGTGGTTCGACGACCCGAGGATACCCCATCGAGCCAGCTCTCGGCGTAACGTACACGTGTGGGAACATTCTTCTCTCCCAACCCCCGAGGAAAGCAGGGGCGTGCGCCCACCCCACGCAAGACGCGAGCCACATGCCCGCGTAGACGAGAGAAAAAAAAATTGAATTGGGATCAAACCCAAATCTACACATGCGTGAACAGAGACAAGGCTGACATGAGAAAAAGGAAGGGAGAAAGACCGTGGGCCGGGTTTATCTGGTGCGTGCGTGTGCACGCTTGGAGTCCCGCGTTTGGACATGGACACCCACCGCACCGGGCCCGGAGGACGAACGGGTCGCTAAACGGAGATACCTTTCTGGAAACACGAATGCGAGCACGACGCGTTCGCCCCCATCATTATGTACGTGACGATATGACAGCGAGACTCGCCGCACACACTGCCCCATGGCTCCAGAATCAAAGTTTCGTCCCAGGAGGCGGAGGAAACGGAGGCGTCATGATTGGTGGGTGAAGAACCGGCTGGGCTGGTGACGCGGGCGCAGGCACGGGCACAGGTACCGCCGTCGTCGGACCCTGCTCATGAAGGCGTCCGGTGACTTGGGCGTTCCTGTCCATCATAAGACGGTGCAACTGTGTCCGGGTCCCAACAGATAAGAGCAAGATAAGCGAGCGTAAACAGATCCCATCCCCACGAAAAGATAAATGAAACCGGAATGCTCCGTGAACTCGGGGATGAAGAACGCGTTCTAAAAATGCCCGGTGGTGTGAGGACATACCTGAAGGCGAATACCGTGCACCGCATATTTGAGTGAGCCGAGCTCTTCGTTGACACGCATGCTTTCGTTGGTGAGCGCGATATCATTGCGGCGGGCCAGGGAGTCAACGGACGCAGCTACAGCAGTTACAGAGTCTCGCAGGCCACCAAGCGATCCCTCGAGAGACGTGCTCAGATTCAAGGGTGCAACGGGCGTGAGAGGCAACGAGCGCTGTCCCGGGTGCGAATGAACGTCGAGCAGACCACCAGACGCGTGAGTGTGCGTATGGCCATGATTATCGTAAACGACATCAGCATGGGGAAAAAACGAGGCGACGGCGTCTAGCTCAGCATCGATGCTCTCGAATGGATCAGAAGCTGCGTGTACCCGTGTACGCTGGCCGACAGTCCTGTGCACGGAAGGCCCGGCAAAACCTTGGATATTATTGTCGTCGGGAAGAATGTGGTGGGCATCCGCACGGTTCGTTCTATGCACCTCGGAGCGGTACCACGGTCCCAGAACGGTTTTAAAGGACTGCATTTCGCGTTGCATGAGATGCGCGATCCCCTCCAACGCTTGAATCCTCTGCTTGAGGGCAGTGTTCTCCGCGGAAAGAGTCGAGACCCGGGCGCCGTATATTGAGAAGAAGCCCTTTACCAATTCATACGAACACGAAGGGATGTGAATATCCGACAGCTCCTGGCGTCGACCAGTCCAAGGACAGCCATTATCAGCATGCGGACAAGGAATGACGACTTCCGGGCACGTAGCAGCATGGTCTTGGAGCTTTGATCGCAGAAACTCGGACGTGCAAAAGGAGCAGGTTGCGTTCTTTGAAGAACACTCCAAAAAGTGATCCTGATTCGCCAGAACGAGCACGCTCAGGCGACCGGCTTGGAAAAAGAAATGACAGGGGATGCGACGCACGGGCAAATCGGAATACTTGATAGGAGTGCCACACCCATCGCACTCTGTCGAACGATGAACACATGCGTCTGCGTGCCTCCCGCGATCCTTCTTCAAGATCATGTGGTCACAGCCCTCTTCAGAACATGGCACCGTGACGTATTGACACGCATCCTTCATGTGGGATTCCAACAGCTGCCGCTGACATGTGTGCGGACAACCGGCAGTCCGCAGAGGACACTCCACGATGAGCTCGTCCACGAGCTGGACACGCATGGTGGTCAGAAAAGGGGGCAAGGCTGTGAAAGGAAGGATGCAAGACGAACGTGCTTCACGATGGGATTCGCCGGTGCCAAATCCTCCAATGAAAGGGAAGAACGATCAATCGGGCAATGCGGTGAGTGTCTGACTGCTTCCACAATGCAGTCGTGGCAAAAGGTATGCATACATGATCTGGTCGTCGTCGGGTTCGTGAACGGAGTGCTGGGCCACGTTGCGGTGAATCTGTGGTTCACTCCCGTCTTTTCAAGCCGCACTTACTGGCAGATGCAACAAATCTAAATGCGAATAAGTGCTTTTAAAGTGGTTGTATTGACACTGTCCCACCAAGTTGTTGTTCGGGGGCTCGACATAGTTCAGCGAGGTCATCCTTGAGGAGTGCTACGCGGCGTGATGGTCGAGAAGTTAAGGACGGGCTTATTACAGTTTCCAAAAATGGTAATGGGTGGATTGCGGTGAAACAGTGTGCCAGTCACCCCAGTAGTCAGACGGATCCGAGTAAGAAGTGTCCAACAAAATTAGTGTCTAACCAGCGTGCCTTGCAGGCAAAGTTTGCGCTAACGAAAGAACGACTGGACCAAGAAGGACTGACACCCGGTCGTGAATGATGCCACCATTCATTTGGCTCAGTGCACCTGAGGCTGGGAAAAGAAGAGAATACGGTTGGTAATCTGCAAAGGATACTACTTTATCCAGAGTGTTTCTTCCTCGTCCTGAGCGTTTGCTTGAATTACCCGGTCATGGTCCCAAAGAAACAGGTGTGGCGCAATCCCGCCGCGTTGTGACATGCAATCCAAGAAGGGTCGACGGAAGACATGGCCGTCACCGATGACCCTGTACGAGCTTCTCCAGAGAGGGACCAGAAACGATCTGGAATTCGTCCGTTCCGCTGCTTATCATTTTCCCTCCCTTCTTCGACATTCGGCCCTGCGCCCGAACGACCTCCATCATCCGTTTTTCCGCGTTGCCTGTACGCTCAGAGACGTCTAGATCACGCGGTTTCCGACCGCCAGCTGTGCGAGCGGCTTTGGGAGGCTTGGATTTTCCGATCTTGGTGTGGTTGCCTTTCTTACCGCCGTCGGTGACGGTCTTCGGTGTTTCTCGTAGCGCAAAAGCTTTTGCTAAATGTCCAATGTGTAGGTTGCGAACATGGAACATATGTTTTTCGTCCGTTGGATGCGTGGAATAGGCCCGCATATGCGAAAGGAAGGCCCTTCGTGCGAGTTCCGAATGCTGGATAGCGAGCGTCAGAGACAAGACGGCAAAAGGAAAAAGTGGGTATTCACTTCTTTTTTCTTCGACACCCACCGCTCGAACGAGAGCTGCACGTCGGTCGCGCGAGATTCGTACTCAGAACCCTTGCCTCCGAAACCCTTGGCCAAGACGTCCTCGACGCTCGTTCCCTGGAGCAAGACGTTTGCCTTTCGGTCGTCTGATTCCTCATCCAGGCCTCCCCGCATCTTGCCTTCTACCCATTTGACCCATCCAGATTCACTCGGAGCGACTATACTCCATGCCTCTCCACCCTTTCCTGCGCGTGCAGTGCGTCCAACTCGGTGTACGTAATCGGTCGCGCCGCCTTCAGTGGGCAGGTCATACTGGATGACCGCACGCACGAGCGGTAAGTCGAGACCGCGAGAGGCAACCGATGTACAAAGGAGGATAGATGAGGCCGCAGAGGGTTGTTTTTCCTTTCCAGACACCGCGGCTGAGAAGCCGCGGAGGGATGCAAGACGAACAGGTGTAGGCAGAGAACCATGCAGTCGATAGATGTGTGTATCAGGGAGAAGGGGCGATCGCACCGACACCCGGGTACCGTCTTTTTTGTGATGTTCATCATCTGAGGAGAGTTCACCATCATCTGGCTTGGGTTTATCATCTCCCATCACTGAGCCGCCTAACAGTTGCCAATGGAAATCGACAGAATCTGTGCAGCTCAAGAACACGAGGATTTTCGAACTTTTTCCTGCCTTATTTTGCGCAAGAATGGTGCGCAGGAGGGCAACGAGAGCGACAAGGCGTAGTTTTAGAGGCACAACGACGTACTTTTGAGCAAGCTGCGCGGGTGGTGTAAAGTTTCCAGACGACGGAACATGAGAAAAGACATTCTGTTGATGCGAGGCATGCTCCTTCTCGGCATCGAATGCCTTGATCATGATCGGGTTGACTAGCGTTGTTCCCGCCAATTTCTGGACATCCTCTCGAATGGTTGCAGAACAAAGTATGGTCCGCCTTCTGCGTTGCCAATCCCAGCCCCCAACTTCCGTGCCTTTTCCTTCCATGACAGCCTGAAGAGCCAGCCTTTGGCGGCCATCCAGGCCTTGAATGATCCCCTTGATAGTTTCCTCAAAGCCAAGTTCCATCAGTCGGTCTGCTTCGTCCAAGACCAACCACCTGCATTTTCCGACATTGAACGAAGACGTGTTCTGCAAGTGATCAAGCAACCGTCCCGGGGTCGATACAAGTATCGGAATACCTTTCCTCAGGCGCGCTTTTTCGTGGGCCCGAGTTGCCCCACCGGAAAGCAGGCCAGAAACGAGCCAGCGTGTGTATCGTGTAGACAACTCGATGTCTTCGGTTTCGTCACCGGGGCGGAGTTTGAGTTTGAGGAGGGACTCGAGAACGTCTGAGATTTGTTTCGCGAGTTCGCGGGTGGGTGCAATGATCACGGCAAGCGTGCCTATAGATCGGTCTATGTAGGAATGGGTGCTCAGGGGAAAGAGGTCATGAATAATGGGGAGGAGAAACGAGAGGGTCTTTCCAGACCCTGTCTGAGATTGAATGAACACATCTCGTTCTGTCATGTCTCCTGAGGGGGGACTGGTGAACAGTGGAAGGGCAGCACGCTGGATGGATGTGGGTTTTGTAACTCCCATTTTAGACTCTAGATGGGCAACCAGCAATGGGTGGAGCCCAAGTTCCGAGAACCCGGAAGAAGATGCAAGGGGTGCATTGCTAGGTTCGGATGGACCCTTGGAAGTAAAAGAGCGCTCTGGAGCGTCGATTTTTGGGTTGTACGAAAACAAGGACGATATGATTTGTGTTGGGGCTTTGGTTGGACCCGGACGCGCGGTGCTCCGATCTACTTGCTCGTCCTGCCGTGGTCGCTTCGCTGGACGGATAGAGTCGGCTTCGGATTCATCTGTTTCGTCATCTAACGTAGGCGGTTGTGGAATCTGACGCTTGGATCCCTTTGCGTTCCGCTTCTGCGCTCGCCTAGTCTTCAGTCTGACAAATTTATGAGCATGATGTATCCGGCGCGTTGGAGAATGCTCACCGGTCGGTCCATCGGCCAGACTTCACGCTAGATATATGCCTTGCAACAGCCGGAGCGTCAGTGGCGATATTCAGGACGAGGCCGTCGTCCATCTTCTCGGTATCCGCCGTGCATTCACCCCAAGCAGCAGTCCAGGCATTCAATGAGGCTTTGAAAAGGAAGTTTGTTCGCACGTGTTAACAATGATTTGGCCACGTCGCCGCTTCGCAGGCTTCTTCACGAACGACCTCAATCACTCAACTTGCTGTCATGTTTGGCCGCATCTCCCTTGCGTTCATTGTGGTAACTATCGCCGCCTTCTTCTGTGCGCAGTCTGCAGATGCGACGAAAGGTCCGAGGATCACCCATAAAGTTTACTTCGACATAAAGCATGGCGACAAGGAACTAGGTCGAGGTGAGTTCATGCAGGGATGTTGAGAAGCGTCGGTGCACTTAGGGATTTCTCTTCTAAGTCGTGATGGGGCTGTATGGCGGTGTATGTTCCCCGTCCTTTGGCTTGTGCTTTTGAATTGGAACTTGATGATGCTTTACAGACCGTGCCGAAGACAGTCGAGAACTTCCGCGCTTTGGCTACCGGGAAGGATAAGGCTGGTGACGAACTCGGATATGGGTACAAAGGCTCCAAGTTCCACCGTGTTATCAAAAACTTCATGCGAGTCTTTTGAGTTCATCAAATATTGCAACATGATGACACGTGTTTCCTCCCTCCAGGATCCAGGGTGGAGACTTTAGTACGTCGGTGCTTTGTTTGATCCGTGTCTAATCGTGTCTAATGCCCACAGCTCGTGGTGATGGTACTGGCGGCAAGGTTTGTACCCGTGAGCTATCTTGCGTTGGATTCTTATTTCCGCTGTCTAGTCTATCTACGGTGATAGGTTCAAGGACGAGAACTTGCGAGTTTCAGGATTTCACTCATCCATTCTCATATTAAACGGCGGCTTAGCAAACTCAAGCACACCGGCCCTGGTACACTTTCTATGGCTAATGCAGGCAAGGACACGAACGGCATGTGATTTCCGATTTTCTGTGGTTCCATGTCTAATGAGTTTTCTGATCAGGCTCTCAATTCGTATGCTCCGTGTCTCTCAGATAGTCCGTGGGGTTGACCCTCTTTTTAGTTTATCTGTACAGCTATTACGGGTTGGCTGGACGGTAAACATGTAAGTCGCAGTGTGTGTCACTACCTTCGGTGGGTTTATTGTTTCATCTGCAGGTCGTTTTCGGGAAAGTTCTCGAAGGGATGGACATTGTCTTCGCAATTGGCGAGTTCTCCTCGCGCGAGGCTTTCACTTACCGTGCTCATGTCCCCGCTTAGAGCACTTCCCAAAAGGCCGTAATGATCGTCCATTGGAGGACGTTATCATCTATGACTCGGGAGAGGTTCGTTAAGACACTTAAACTCGTTCTACTTGTTAATGGGCTTCCTCCAGTTACCGGTAGACCCTGTTGTTGACGGCGAAGGAAACCAGGTACCGCTCCGCGCTGAGCTATAGTTCAGCTGCCCATGTTTCCCATTGGCATATCATGTCAATAATAAAATTATCTGTTGTTTGTCCACAGGATCTTGAAGAGGACCCTACTCCTGCTGACACATCGTCTGCTACCGCTGCCGAAGCTGTCCCCGTAATACCATCTCCTGCCACGGTATCGACGGACGCCGTTGCTCCTGCTACCTCAGTCATTGATAGTGTAACGACTGAAGAGACTCCCAACTTGTCACCATCGTACCTGGGGTACGCCGTTATTATCTTTTTCATGCTGACGGTACCCTGTGGTGCGTACATTTGTGGAGGACCGCGATTAACGCTGCTGCGTCGTCTCTTTCGCAAAACACGCGCCGGAGGTTACCGCCGTGTCAACGTCGACGACGATGACGTGGAGAAGTAAGACATACCCAGGATGTTGGAAGCTGTATTTGAACTCACCCTTGTGCGCACACTCCTCTGCTGCTGTCACTATCCCTATATCCGATCTCTTGTCACATGCGAGTACTTGATTTCCAATGGTGCAAGCAGCGGGATAGGGTATATCACCAATATTCACTAGTCTCGCCGACTAGCGGGCACACCCTGCATGATGTAGAACATGGCAATTCCAGCTGTGTGCACGCACATGATGGATTGCGGGGTGTAAGTCAACCGAAGTCTAACCTTGAAGAGGGGTGACATGGACATGGGCACCATTCAGCGATTGCCGACGCCGAGAGTGGAAACCACCAGTGCCGCAATCGCTACAATCCAGCCCGTATCTAATCTACCAATCAGCTATTGTAGATCGATATCCGAAGTATTGTGTGTTGCTGAGTCAATCAGAGCTTGGGGCTCTATGCAGTCCGGGCTACCCAACATCGCGAGTCGGCTCATACTCTCGGGTATATCTGCTGCCCGACCGGTGTTGTCTCTAGAGATCTCTACTGATTCCATTTACATAACTAGGCGCTACTACCAATGGATTTCTTTAGCCTCTGAGGTAACTGAGTTGGACAAACAAGGAAATGGGTCACCGGTCCGAGTCGTATGGATCCCTTATCATCGACCATGCGAAGTCGATCGCGCTGAGCATACCAGTGACGTGGCAACTTCATTATTTCCTTGCCCTGCGGGTAAGTTAGTCCGTGATTCCTTGTGACCTGGATTACTGCCGTGGCTTTTCTGATTCTCAAGCGCTTCTGAGTTCCGGACAACACGCGGGGCTATCACTCACAGTAATTTGCCGCAGGGCTATAAAGCGCCTGGTTCGATGAGGCTTGTGGCGCCAACTTGAAAACCGCCCCCACCTATCATGACCCTCACTACGGGAGCGAAGCAGTCGGATGAGGCCCTATTGGCAAGCCTGGGGTACAAACAAGAGTTCAAACGAGCCTTCAGGCCGCTCGAGGCGAGTAGATACATGTGCACTGGCACGCCTGCTGACGACCTTTTGTCTGCTAGGTTTTCGGACTTGCATTCAGCATCATTGGAGTAGTACCGTCACTAGCGTACGTCCTCATATCTGTGCTTTGCGTAATGTTTTTCTCAGCTCTTGGATGCGGCATTGCAGTTCCGTACTGTCAAGCTCGGTATCCAACGGAGGAGCTGCATCGATGGTGTGGGGTGTACGTTGAGCACATCCTTGTTACCCTTTTTTTTTAACACTGTTCAGTGGGCAGTTGGTTCAAGTTTTATTCTGTGCATTGGGCTGGCACTGGGTGAGTTGGCATCATCAGCCCCAACATCGGGCGGGGTATGTGTTCTGGTTCTCTGCCGATCGTGGCCCAGAGGTAATGTCTCGCAGTTGTACTACCTGACGTACATGTTGTCATCCCCCCGGACCCGCAATCTTTTGTGTTGGATGGTCGGATGTGAGTCTAGTCGCGTGTCTATGATCAGCTAGCGATTTAGCGCTAGATCCCAGATGCGAATACAATTGGCATAGTCGCTGGAGCAGGCATGTGTGCCTTTCTTTTCCCCGTTTATCGTTCTAACGGATTGCTTCAGCTTCGGTTACTTGGGGATTCACTGTCCAGATCGCAGCAGCAGTAAATATCGGTTCCGACGGGCGGTTGACTCTCACAAGCGCACAATCCTAGTGGGTACTCACTAAAATTTCTTTATCCTAGGCATGAGCAGACTTGTAACAGTGGCATATATGCTGCGATCATCTTCTCTCAGTCTATTCTGTGTAGCTTCGGATCGAGGGTCCTTGCGAGGCTGCAGTCCGTATACCTCGCATTTAACATTTTGTGGGTCTGAGTTTCACTCCTGCGCGACCGTGGTATTAAGGACAGATAGATTGTGTCTGATCGTCATTATTGCACTACCGATCGCAACACCGAGGGAGCTGAAGAATCCTGCATCGTATGTGTTTGGAAACTTCACGAATTGCGAGTATTGGTTACCGGATGAGCTCGATTCGATATATTGACGCCGTCACAGTCTCTGGATGGCCAGATCCATTTGCATTCATTCTCGGTCTGCTGACACCTAACTGGACAATTGGTAAGTTTACTTCCTTGCCCGATTTCTTTGCGGTTTACCATCGGTCTAAAGCTGGTTATGACGCTACGATACACATTAGTGAAGAGGCATCTAACGCTGCGATGGCCGCGCCGTGGGGGATGGTAAGTCCATACTTGTCTCGTCGTATACCCCGGACTGACTCGAAATATGAAAGGTCGGTGCAATCGCGATTGCGGGTGTGCTCGGTTGGAGTAAGTTGAATCTATGTGAAGACGGTGTTGAAATATCTCAGCCGTCATCAGTCATCAACATAGTGCTGGCGTTTTGCATGGGCCAGGATCTGTCCAACATCCTGGACAGCACCGTCAACCAGCCGATGGCCCAGATATTCCTTGGTTCATTTGGACGATCATGGATGCTAGTGTTGTGGTCGTTCGTTGTCTTATCTGAGTAAGCCTTCGCCCGCCTCGTGCCCTATTTACTGTCATGTTGTACCAAGATACATGGTGGGAGTGTCGCAACTCCTCGCTGCCTCACGGCAATCCTATGCATTCGCTCGGGATGGGGCCCTCCCGTTATCCAACCTACTACGCAGAATGAACGTGTACACTGGCACACCTGTAAATACGGTGTGGTTCATCTGTGGGCTCACACTCCTCGTCGGGCTACTATCGCTGGCAAGCACGGAAGCGATCAATGCCGTGTTTACCATTGGCATGACTGCAGGGTATGCGGCATATACGACCCCCATCGTGGCGAGGTTCGTGTTCAAAAACAAGTTCAGGCCGGGTCCGTTCTCGCTCGGGATATTAGTGAGCCCAGGTCTGCATCTGTCTGTGGCGATGGGCTGACCACCGTTGGACGTGTTGCAGGGTGGGCCGATCGCAGCCATCGCTGTCGCATACATGGCCTTCATGATGGTTATTTTTTGTTTCCCCTCCAACCCTGATCCGCAGGCAGCCACGATGAATTATACGTCTGTCGTATTTGGTGGGACTATGTGTCTGGCATTGGGATCCTACTATTTCCCAGTGTACGGCGGTGTACATTGGTTCCAGGGGCCGAGGTTCAACTCGGGGGAGGACAAACAGAAATTGGATGACTGAACCATGCTATATATGTTGTGCATCGACCCAGTGTATGCAATATGGAGGTGTGCGAACATTGGCTCCGCCTGGAACGGAGCTGGTAACGTGATCTAGTTTTTGTCATAAAGAAATAAAAGCATGGTAATCCAAATGAGGTATTATTAGGCATTCATTTTTTTTCGGCGGCCTAACTAAGGGATTTCTCTGCCAGCACTTCACCTTTTCCAAAAGAAATACCAAAGTATGTTACCAGCCGCACAGATTCCTGATCAAACATCGTCCGTGTGTTTTGGCTGTGCTGCACATGGTGCGGTAACTTTCATCTCCTTACCTCGCAACGACGGGCATGTTAGCCCGTAAGTTCCTGTTGTTGCCGCGGCCGCTTATCTGGTTATTGACCGCTTTGGGCTCCGGATGGCATGCGGGACTATCACTTGACTCCCTGCCGTAGGGCTATAAATCGTCTGGTCCGTGGCGACAAAGTCCTACTTCATCCACCGTGACCGCCAACGTGACGATGGAATCAGACGAGGTGCTGTTGGCAAGTTTAGGGTACAAACAAGAGTTTAAAAGAACCTTCAGGCCGCTCGAGGTGAGTGGGACGGATGCGTATGCGCTCGCAGGTCCATCGGAGACGTCTGTTGCCAGGTTTTTGGAATTGCGTTCAATATCATTGGACTGGTACCATCGATAGCGTATGTCCTCCCATCCGTGTACTATTGTGTCATCTCATCTTCTGTGCGCCACGTCGCAGCGCCGTAGTTTCAAGCTCGGTGTCCAATGGAGGGGCTGCATCGATGGTCTGGGGTGTACGTTGAGTGCAGTTCTGTTCTCCGTGTTTTTTTTTCCCCCTGACACCGCTTAGTGGGTTGTCGGTTCGAGTTTCATCTTGTGCATCGGAATGTCATTGGCCGAGCTGGCGTCATCAGCCCCGACATCGGGTGGGGTGCGTGTTCTAGTTCTCCGTCGGCAGTAGCCTAAGAGTGATGTCTCACAGCTCTATTACCTGACGTACATGTTGTCATCGCCTCGGGCCCGCAATCTTTTGTGTTGGATGGTCGGATGTGAGTCCAATTACTTGTTTGTCCTCGGCTAGTTTAAGCAGGCTGTAGACTCGAATACAATCGGCTCGGTCACTGCGTCAGGCACGTTTGAGTCTATTGTCCCTCTCTGCTCCTTGAACGGATCCGTTGCTCAGCTTCTGTCGCCTGGGCATGTACTGTCCAGATCGTTGCTGTGGCAAATATTGCTTCTAACGGCGAGCTGACTCTCACGAAAGCGCAATCCTAGTAAGCATCTTCATTCGTATCACTCGATCTAAGACATAAGGAAACTCGTAACAGTGGCATATACGCTGCAACCATTCTCTCCCAGTCTATCCTCTGCAGTTTTGGGTCAAGAGTCCTTGCGAGACTGCAATCCGTATACCTAGCTTGTAACATCTTGTAAGTCCGAGTTATGCTCCTGTGTAGCAGTGGCTTGAAATGTGAGCAGATTGTGTTTAATAGTCATTATTGCATTGCCGATCGCAACGCCGAGAGAGTTAAAGAATCCCGCATCGTATGTGTTTGGAAACTTCACGAACTGCAAGTATTGGTTGTCAGATGAATCTGATGCATTTTATTGACGACGTCACAGTTTCCGGGTGGCCAGATCCATTTGCATTCTTCCTTGGTTTACTGTCACCTAGCTTTACAATCTGTGAGTCGGCTTCCATACTTCGTCGGTTTGCCTCGTCATCATTGCTTAAAGGTGGTTACGATGTGGTTATACACATTAGTGAGGAATCATCTAACGCTGCAACGGTTGTACCATGGGGAATGGTAAACTTTTGTTTTCACACTCAGAATTGGCTCCAAAACATTTTATAGGTTGGTGGCATCGCGATTGGGAGTGTGCTTGGTTGGGGTAGGTCCAAACATATCTGTACACGGCGTCGGAATAACTCAGCTCGATGTCAGTCATCAACATAATGCTGGCTTTTTGCATGGGCCAGGACCTGACCAACGTCCTGGACACCCCTGTCAATCAACCGATGGCCCAAATATTCCTGAGTTCGTTTGGACGGACATGGACACTAGTGTTGTGGTCGTTTGTCATCCTAACCCAGTAAGTCCCCCAAAACGCGCACTCTCTGTCGAGCCATATATTTCTCCCAGATACATGATGGGTTCAGCTCAGCTGCTCTCTGCCTCTCGGCAATCCTATGCGTTCGCTAGGGACGGTGCTCTACCGCTTTCCAGTTTGCTACGTAGGATGAACAAGTACACCGGCACGCCTGTCAACACGGTGTGGTTCATTTGTGGACTTGCACTTCTTATTGGGCTGTTAGTGCTGTCGGGCACGATAGCGATCAGTGCTGTGTTTACTGTTGCTATATCGGCGACGTATGCTGCATATATGGCACCTATCATAGCAAGATTTGTGTTTAAGAACAAGCTTAAGCCGGGACCGTTTTCGCTTGGGATATTAGTGAGCCTGGACCTGCATACCGGCGATCTGATTCAGGACTGAACGGATTACAGGGTGGACCGATCGCAGCCGCCGCTGTTGCATATATGGTGTTCATGTTCGTCATTTTCTGTTTTCCGTCGAACCCGGATCCGCAGGCGGCCACGATGAACTATACATCTGTTGTATTCGGAGGGACTATGTGTCTAGCATTGGCATGGTACTATTTCCCGGTGTATGGCGGTGTACATTGGTTCCAGGGGCCGAGATTCAACTCGGGGGAAGACGAGAAGGAGCTGTATGACTGAATCACGTATTACTACAGTATACAGTTTCGCTCACGTTTTGGTCACGTTGCGCATGACCGTCCTTTCAACATTGCTCATCGCTCATCCGGCTTGGCCCAGGCGTATCCAGACCTTGATTCTCCTAGTACGTCGGTTGTAATGTGGCATGATACACAACCCAACCACTAGCATCATGAGTGCATTCTCCATATACTAGCCATTTCACGTATTCTCCGAGAGCGCACATCAACGAGACGAACGATCATGCTGGTTGCAAGCTCTGGAGAAGTCGTGCATACGCGCAGCTTCCTTGACGTTGGTCCACGCTGTTCTTATTCTTTCGTTAGTTGTCCTGACAGGGGTAACAGGTTGGCTTGGATCATCCACCTTCGCACCAACCCGAGGTGGCTGTCTACTGTCCCTGTCGAGCTGAGAATGACGGACACATGGTAATCTACTGACGAGGCCGAGAAGACACGGAAGCTATCGACGAGATTCTCTGACATGAATATAAACGCAGATGGCTGTATCGCGAAACTCCTTCTGTGAACTGATTGGGCCTCGACAAAGAACACGCACAAATGCCTAGTGATGATCGTCCCGCGTGGGCACCGACTCCGCGGTGATCTCAGTTTTGAAAAGCACATTCGGGGTGCAGTGTACCTCACTGGCATCCAACCCGGGTTGCCTTCACCGCACGCCAGGCTGTCAAACTTCTTTTTACGTCGTCCATTAGCGTGTTGGGTGGGCCTGGCCCAAGATCGGTCCTCGAAGTGGTCATGGACGACGTGAGGGTGGCACAGGACATGAGACAGCATGTATTCTTTCGCACCCGAACATGAGTGTCTCTGACTGTAGTCTGTGCTGCCTGTCTCAAATGCGCGACCTAAATGAGTCTCGGAGAAATTGTGTTGGATCGTAGCACGCAACATCAGGAAATTAGGCAAAGTCTTTCTTCGGCTTATTGGCGGCTTATTCGGCTTATGATGGCTAAGCGTTCGGCTAAGCACGAAAAAAAAGCCGAATTAGCTGAAATTAGACGAGAAAAGACGAAAAAAGACTTTGCCTAATTTCCTGATGAAGACGCCGATGCACATTGCAGTTTTGTGTTGGTGGCCACCGAGACTCGACCCGTGTTCGTCTCACCGTGACCGGCTTTTTTGTTCAGGTATCGGACAGACGGTAGACAACGCGACCAACGGGACCTGGAACGAGCCCAGGGGAATCTCCACTCATCATCAAGGTTAGTCTCCCCCAACGCGGCCCGGGATTCCTGAGTGGGCACTGCCACACAGATCAGGCAATTCACACCGAGATGTTACATAGCCTCACGCACCCTATTATCAGCATCCTCCATCAGCCCCCCCCCCCCTCCCAGTCCTGCTTCATACTCTCATTGTTGTGTCAGATCATATCTGCAGAGTGCATTCTTCTCATCTGATCCTTGTCAAGATTTCATTCTGTTCAAAGTACCAAATCCTTGCATTTACTATCAGAGCTTATCATCCATCATCCAGTTTGCTGCTGGTGAGTGCACAACTCCAACCATATCTGTTCTTCATCTTGTCTTCACATCTACAGCCCTTATCAATTCCTGCCCTGAAATTCTTTGGTTATCATACCCTTCTCCCATATCATCTGCAACTCATAACCCTGGTTGCCTGTTTCTTCCAAGACCTCTTTTTCCAAACCAGTCTCACCTGCTTGTGTCTCTTCAAGTTGCTTGTTCAGCCTTGCACTTCCTCCCACTGTGCTCCCATCCACTGCTCTTGCCTATTGTGTCCATTTGCCTGCTTTTTGTCACCTTCCATCAATACCTAGTCTGTTTCATCATCTGTGAGTTTCCTTCAATTTCAGGATTAATGTCTTATTCAGTAGATTCCTTCCATTCCAAGTTCATCTTGTCTCTCCCATCTCTTGCTCTACCATCTAGTCTACCAATTTACTCCTAGAATCATCTTTGTGATTCTCTACTCATCACTCACATGAGCTGGAAAGACTCTGACAGCATCACTTTTCAAGTCACTGGTATGTTTTTTCTAGCTCACTAACATGGACCACCTATACCTACTAGGCTATTTATATAGTTGTTCAACTGACTGTTTTGTCCCAACTACCTCAGAAGGACATTCATGTCACAATTGGTGTCAATGATGTGTCTAAAATAACATGTGCTGGAGATTTATCAGAGGATGGACTGACAACCACATGGAATCATCCCTTTCTCTTGTAAGTATCTCTCTATACTTTGTAACTATGTTTGTCAAGGATTTCTGCTACAGCACAGCACTACCCTCTACTGTTGTTGAGGTTGGTATATGGATACTTCCAGAGGAGCTCACCCTTGAATGGGAGAAACAACCTGTAGGAGATCAAATTGTAACAACTGTGGGTACTTTGTTGGAATCTGAAGGTAGATGGCAATGTAAGCTGTATTTCTATCATTTTGACATGAGCATTTATATTATATTAGGTAATGTGACTGGACTATCTGGCAACTCTGAGACTCTATCCATGACATGCCAGGTCTGTGATGTTCTGGTAAGTTTTATGTTGTAGTTTGGGTTCCATATAATTAAATATATATTTAGACTATGCCAGATGGACATGACTGTGAATCAGCACTCACAGCATTCAACAGGAGGCTATATGAATTTGTCTTTGAGTTCAAAAATGCATCTTGCATGTCCACAAAGATTGAAGTGGACCAGGCAAGGTTGGATCTCTGTCCTTTGGGTCACTCAAAGCACACAAGTGTTCTAAATGACCTTGTGTGCTCTTATCAATTCTCTTATTCTCAAGGAGGAAATATCTCAGACCTCAATAAAGCCATGGAAATTTCTCAAACCAGGCTTTATCTCTGTCCATTGGGCCATCTAGAACATATTGAAGCTCTTTCATGGCATGCAAGTTGCCTATGGAACCATTACTGCATCCAGAGAAATATGGAAGACTTGAATAGACTAGTGGAGATACACCAGAGGTGGCTGGATCTATGTCCACCTGGACATCCACATCATGTTTTGGCTCTTGGAGCTCTTGCATTATCCTTAAAAGAGTGCTATTACAAGAAGGGTCATCTAGCTGACCTGGATAGATCTATTGAATTGGGAGAAAAAGTACTTGGTCTTCAACCAGCTGGTCACCTTCAACATGGTGTATCTCTTGGAAACCTTTCAACATCTATATATGCAAGGTATAAAAGACAAGGTGATCTGGCTGACTTGAACAGAGTAATTGATCTTGATGAGAGGAGGTTTAAAATTAGCATACCAAGTCATGAAGACTATGGGATTGCTCTTCAGAATCTTGCACTCTCATTGCAAGCCAGATATGAAATGTTGAAAAACAACTCTGATTTGACTAGGACAATCAAGTTGTTGAAGGAGGCATTAGCTTTCTATCCAGTCCAGCACAGATACTTTGCATCCAGTATTGCTTATCTAGCTACAGCTATCCTTCTTCAATTCAAGACTTCACATCCTGATCAACCATACACACTGCCAGATGAGGTTGTGGAGATCTATAGGCTATTGGAGAAGTGTGGTCCAGCAATCTCACTAGATCTGTGGAATGCAGCCCTGGGCTGGGTTTACAATGCTGAACAGCTTGGTCACCCTTCAGCCCTGGAGGCCTATCAAACATCACTCAATATTCTTGAACATTTTACTTCCTTCAACTCTACCTTGGACTCAAGACATGAGACAATGCAAGCAAGAGTGGCCAAC
>JBBPTT010000749.1:547-17266 GCA_038094175.1 Boletellus aff. lepidospora
CGTGTTTTGCTTCGACGACTTGGTACCGCCGTCGGCTCGGTCGGCTACTAGCACGTTTTCGTCTTCGGGTTGGGTATGGTTCACAAAGATGACGTTCGATTGCACCCCACGGATGTCGGGTCTGTCACGGGTCGAAGGAGCATCGACGAGCTCAGGATAAGTCAGCTCGCGAACAAAGGAAGAGATTTCGGGACGCATGCGATGCTGAGTCGAAAGGGTTTCGTGGGGGTAACCCTTGAGGACGAGACGCTCAAAGAGCGACCGGTTCAGGTCAAACCCCTCGCCCCTTTCGACAGTCAATTGATAGTTGTTGACTTTGGGGCGCAATTGTCTACAAAGTACCTTGAGCAGCAGAAAGCAAAGGAAAAGCTGACACCGTCAGGGACGCACTTGTGGTCTCCGATAAGAATCATCTGTTCGACCGTGCGTGACAATGCAGTCAAGATGTGACTTTCCAGGATTTCACCCGCTTCCTCCACCAAGAGAACCTCAACACCAACCCGCTTGAGCGTATCAGCATGGATGGCTGCTCCCGTAGTCGTACATGCAATGATCCTCTTCTTCTGCAAAGTTGCCACAGTCGGCCCCGCGAACATTCGTTTGATTGCATCTTGGAGATCATTGTAGATCTTGCCGGTCTTGCATATCGAATTGACAGCATCCGTGATAAGTTCTTCCTGCCACCTGTCCAGCAGCTGCTGGCGGGAAGAGCGGTCCATACCCCAGACCCAAGCCGATTCTTGGATATGAGATTCACCACTCAACACCCCAGCATCTAGACCCCGCTTCCACCGTGAAAAGAGATAGTCACTTTCGATCGCACGCCCGCCAGGCCCAACACGTTCCATGCCGTCTTCAGTCTCGAGTGGCACATTAAATGCATCGAAGAACTTGGGATGCTCACGTTCAAGATGTGCGATCAGATTTTCGCCAAGGATGGTTTTGAAGTCTGTCTCAAGGATCTCTTCGTGAGTTGAGGCGGAGTGTTTAAGTTCGTTAATCTCATCCCAGCCAGATATGGGCTCGCGTGGTTGACGATGAAGAGAGAGGTGGTCCGTTGACTGATTGGCACGACCGCCGAGGCGAACCATGGATTCCGCAGGAACGCCATAGCTGAGAAGGTCCCCAAGAAACTGATCCAATGCATGGTTGGTGTAGCAAACGACGAGAAGAGTTTGTGCAGTCTCATCATGTATCGCTTTCGAAAGGAGGGCACCTATAAATGATTTTCCAGTCCCTAGAGTAGTCGTGAAACAATCGTTTAAGAGTAGGGTGGAGGGGCTTACCTGGGGGGCCTTGGATTAACGAGACTCGTTGCCGAAGTCCTGCGATCATAGACTTCGCTTGAGCGATGTCCAGACGTATACATTTGCGGAGATTTAACAAGTCGCCTACGTCGGTGGAAGGGTTGGAGGTGATCACATTGGCGAGGCGCGATAGGGTGAGGTTGTTTGGTGAGGACTCGATTGGCGATTCTGAATTCCAAAGTATAATGTCTCTTGAGAGGGGAGAAAAATGCCCCTTCAGTGCGGCAAGCACAGGTTCGAAAGCAAAGACGGCAGTGGAAATCTGAATGAGCTGTACTGTCCGGCCCGCGCGAAGGGAGGTGAGGGTCCTTCTGATATTGACATCGCCGTCCAGCTGAAGGACTATCACCGGAGGTTTGGAGGCCAGAAGTTCCTCCACGTGGATCACCGTCCCAAAGCTGATGATGTCTCGGCCCGAGACGAGGCAAGCAAGAGATTGATCCCTAACAATCTTGGATCCGTGAGGATCCCTGGGAAGGAACGTCGCTCGAGCAGCCTCGTCTTTCATGCCTTTCGACAGGGAAAAATCGCTGTCACAAAGCAGCTTAATGCCCCACCTAGTCTCCCAATTATTGGGGCCAGTATAAATACCAACCATGGATACATCGACACGAAGGCCACGATATTTTTTAGTCTCTTGTAACGCTGCCTGAACTTCCTCGCGAATATCAAAGATCATATCTTCGCGGAGCATGCGAAAGGTGTTATCCAAGTAGTCCTTGACTGGAGTTTCAGATGCGTCGAGTTCATCATGGTTTGCTGTACGAAGGAAGGGAGGCTCCTGACACAGTATCTCGTCGGCAGTGGGAAGGATGGCAATGTCATTGTAGTCAGCAAAGTCATTATCATGCCGTCCACCAGGTCTGTTGTGGAAATCGTACACTGTCAGAGGACTGGTGCTGGAAAGAATGTGTTCGATGAGATGTCCCATCTCTCGGATTTCATGTTTGGACGCCGTGGTGAGGGTATCTTGAATTGACGGCCGAGCCGCAATGTCGCGATAGGGACCAGTGTCCTGATCTTGTAAAGTCAAGAGCCGGGAGAGCACTTTAGCAAAGACCAATTGGGTGTCATCAGTCAACGTGCCCTGTTGGAACGCGCGAACAAAGGCACCCCAAAAGACTGGGGGTTCCACGATATGGAGTAGCACGTTGTCCAAGGCATCGCCACCCACATCGGAGGCTCTCAGGAGATATTGCAGGGCAGTGGAACCCATCCCATTCATGAAATCGACTGATAGGTCGCATCGCATCGCAGACTGGACTGAAGACAGACCGAAGGCGCTCTCAGTGATAGCACCCAGGCACGCGGCGGGGTCGTCTTGGGCACAGAGCCCTTCCAGGAAAAGAGCAGCGCCGCGAGAATCAAGCTTGACTGACCCGGATAGGACATCTTGAAAGCGGTTAGAGGGGAGGGAAGAATCCATGCGAGCCTTGGTTGAGCCGGCAAGTGGACGTGCAAGGAAACGCACAGCAAGTTTGGGCGCCCCAACCAAACTCGTGGACGCGAATTGATCCACACACCTTTGGATGGGGAACTTGTGGCACGTGCCACTGACGACTCGGAGGAAAAAAAAACTGGATGCCTCACTGTGAATGACCGTACACCACCTTCTCCATCATGCCACCGAGGTTTGCGCTCGACCTTTGAGCGGACATGGATCTCGTCGAAGTCCGAGTTTGCTAGCGGTGCCAGGACGTCGGGTTAGTCTAGCTATAGGCCAACCATGAGCCTGTCCTCGCTTACTAGTACTACAAGGGAAAGGGGAAACTCGGTGGAAGCGGTTCCCCCGCCGCGTTGGCCCGTGTCATCAAAGATCAAAAGTCATTCCTCTGCTTGACGTTGGCAAACCGGCCCTGTAGGTGATGTTGCCAGTACCAGCACACGCGACGCTCAGCATACCCCTCCCTTGAGTTCATTTCATCACTATGCCAGAAAGGTAGGTGATGTACGTCGTTGTCGTGTACTCCCCGCGCTGACGAAGAGATTCCCTCTTTTCTAGCCCTGGGGGTTACCGTACTACTAGTTGGGCAATCCGGCGTGCACAAAAAATCTAGGACGTTCATTTACCCATTCATACGGGGGCTTGTCGATCCCGGAGCATTTTCTGGGGCGGTGCCCGAGTTTAGATGATGGGAAGACCCGTTCGAGGATGCGAAACGTTTGGACTTGGATCCTGCGATTCGATACTTATCCTCACGTCGGCGGGCGATAATGCATTGCATCATGCAATTGCTGCTCAGCCCAGGAGGGTGAGTCGAGGTACCACTGTCTGCTCGTTGGGTTGATCGAATCAAGGTCATCTCCTAGAGCTCAAGTTCGTAACGCTACTTTCCTTGGAATACGACGACTCTTTCACCTTGTTTGGAGAGGGTAAACATGCTCGGCTCCCCGAGCTGATGGACTACCACATCGCTCTCCTTATCTCTTCCATTGCCGCGACGTCAACGACAAGGCGTCTGTAGAGGGCTTTTACATGAATGCCTACAGTGGACCGCCACTCCGTCTTACACAGATCATCTTTTCGGTCACCGGGGTGTTTAATGGTGCGGAAGAGCTGTGCAGCGTTGCTGCCACAGCAGAGCAAGCAAAAATATGGAAAGAGAAACTTATGCCCGTACCTTTAAACCCACTGGTCGTCGCGCTTCGCCATGACACGCACTCGAGCTAGTAAACGGGCGATTCGCCATAGTGATTCACGTCCGACGACCATGGTACTACCGAGATCAGCTTCCTCGAGTTTGGCCATGCCACCCACAGAATCGCGCATGCCTTCCGTCCCGCTCGCAAGGGCGATGAGCGACAGGTTGTGATGATCATCGCAAACTGTGACACGACCCTGTATCAGGGGATTCTTCTTGGGATCTCTGTCGTTGGATTGATTGTGAGTGTACCTGCCTGACTATTGTGATAAGAACCGTTTTTCATCGCACGCCAGCCATTCCCAGTCTCGCCGAGAACCTCTGCTTCTGCCGCAGTGGGCATGATGAAGAAGACCAATTGTTCGCGGATCGTAGCGCTACACCACGCACACCGGAGCTTGATCGGCGAAGTTTGCGAGATGGTCTCTGATCGTGAGTTGACTATCGACGAAATCCCCACGCTATCATACGCGTTCCCGAATCTTCGCAAGGAGATCCAAACTGACCCGTCTGTGCCATACCCACCGGCCACGTCACGCCCGGACTTCAACGCGCCCTCGCTCTATATCCATTCCTCAGGCAGTACCGGCTTCCCAAAGCCAATACCACACAGTTACAAGGTCCAAATCCACTTGATGACGCAACGTGAGTTCGTCGTTTTCTTTGCATCGTGACGATCTTGATGCGAATGTAACTCTAGCGGTGATGGATTATTTCCATCGTATGCCTGCTGGCCAACGAGTGGCAGTCATGGCGTTACCTCCTTTCCACAACTACGCCGTGATGGTGCAAGTCTATCTTCCGATGGCATGCCTCGCGACAGCTGCCGTCTATTCGCCACAAGCTATAGTCGACTCGCAGGCTGCTCCCGTCATACCCACGGCAAACAACATGCTAGATCACATACAGCGTACTAACTGTAAAGTATTGCTAACAGTGCCAACGTTTTTGGAGCACTGGGCTACCTCTGAAGTGGCCGTGGAAGTCCTCAAGGGTCTAGATTTAGTAGTGCGTGTCGGCGTTGCCGTGTCTTCGAAAATTTTGACGCTCATTCTCCCTCTTAGATGTATGGGGGTGGGCCCTTGGCGGACAAGATCGGGAATGCACTGTATGCTGCTGGTGTTGCACTCGTGCAGGGATACGGCGGGACAGAGTTTGGTGGTCCCGTACCGCTACGCGAAAGAAAGGACGTCCAGGATGGCGAATGGAGTTGGGTGCATTTCTCGGAAAGAGTCAAGATCCGATGGGTCCCGCATGACGATGAGACCTACGAGTGCCAGGTGTTGGTGCGTATCTGGTCCCCTTTTGCATGCCTTTGTCGAATGACGGCCATAGACGACGGAGAATAACCAAATGGCCGTCGAGAACCTCTCCGACGTAAAGGGTTACGCAACGTCTGACTTGTTCGTCAAGCATCCTTCTAAGGATCTATGGAAGATGTGAGTTTCACTAAAGCACTTGGTCTTACTTGATGGTTGACGTACGTAACTAGCGTCGGGAGGGTGGACGATGTTATCACTCTAGCCTCGGGAGAAAAAACAGTGCCCGTTCCAATGGAGGGAATCATCAACTCCAGCCCACTGCTCCGGGGCGCGGTCATGTTCGGCCGAGAAAGAAACCCAGTTGAAGTTCTGGTCGAACCCCGAGAAGAGCACGCCGTTGATACTCGGGACGATGACGCCGTCGCTACGTTTAGGAACGAGATTTGGTGCGTCCCTCCAGAAATGCCACGAGGCTCGCTGGCATGCTGAGTGCAATAAAAGGCCGTTTGTCGAGCAGGCAAATAAGATCGCACCAGCATTCAGTAGGATATTCAAAGAAATGATTCTCATCGCAGATACAGACCTGCCGATGGTGAGAACTCCAAAGGGGACTGTGCAAAAGAAGGGGACGATCAAGGCATATGCAACGAAGATTAATGCATTGTGCGTGTCTCTCGACTTCTCAGAACCTCTATTAATACCTGTCTTTCCTAGATATGACGTCGTGGAGGCCACTTATCAATCATCCAGTGGCTCAGCCGGGCCGTTGAGTTGGGATTTGGAATCCATCTTGACATGGTTGACGAAGCATTCGTCTGTCGTCACTCAGGGACACAACATTAATCCTAGCAGTGACTTGTTTGCTCAGGGCTTCGACAGGTGAGTGGTTCTGGAGGGGATGTTTTGCAGTCTCATTGTCATTCTGCAGTCTGAGCGTAACATACCTCCGAAATCGACTCTTGAGTGCTATGCACAGTTCGCTGGACTCCAAGATACGGGACGCGGCTTCTCGTATCTCTCCGAGTATCATTTTCGAAAACCCGACGCTCGAGCTTCTTGCAACTCGTATTGCGGATATCGTTGGTGAACGCGGATCCTCAGAGAGTCTGAACCCCAAACGACAGCGCGTTCAAGCGATGAATGCCATGATAGAAAAGTACACTATCGGGCTGCCAGGATTTTCTACGTCGGTTAACGGCACGTTGCACAACGGAATGGGCACTGATCAGGCGGTTGTACTACTTACTGGATCTACCGGTGGCCTCGGTTCGTTCCTCCTCTCACAGCTGATAGAAAATCCTACGGTCGAGAGGATATATGCACTGAACCGACGTTCGTCTACTTCGCTCGAGGAGCGACAGAGGTCCGCGTTTATTGACCGGGGTCTTTCCATCGATCTTTTGGGTTCCAAGAAGCTCATATATGTCGAAGCCGAAGCCTCCCAAGACAATTGTAGCTTATCGCCCAAGTTATACGATGAGGTACCGGTCCTCGTTGTACCATGTTCCACTTTGCTGAGCAGCTTAAATAGATCCGGGACTCGGTCACAGTCATCATTCATAACGCCTGGCGCCTAGACTTTAACCTATCCCTTGTCTCGTTTGAACCCAGCATCAAAGCGACTCGGAACCTGATCGATCTCGCACTGAAATCGCGCCACGGGCGCTCGCTCCGGTTTGCGTTCACGTCCTCAGTGGGCACTGCACAATCCTGGGATCGCACACAAGGGCCATTCCCGGAGGGGATCCAGCAAGACCCGTCTTCCGCTGTGGGGACCGGGTACGCGGAATCGAAATACGTCTGTGAACGGGTGCGTTCTACTAGTCCCGGATAGCGCTGGAGAGGGGATCCAGCGATGCTCACCCATTGTCGTTTTTTAAGATTCTCGCCCAAAGCGGGCTCCATGCGACGTCGCTTCGGATTGGCCAGATAGTTGGAGGGGGCACCAGCGGGGCGTGGGCGACGACAGACTGGGTGCCGATCATCGTCAAGTCGAGTGTCGCTCTGGGCGCGCTCCCCGATTCGCGAGGGGTGCGTGGTACGTTCCACCCGTCAAAGGGGCAGACGATGCTAATCGAGGTGATCAGGTGGTTTCCTGGATGCGCACCGAGGACGTGGCTGCGTCCGTCCTGGATGTCGCGTTCGCCAAGGAAAAGAATGTCCCGCAAGCGCTCAACGTCGTCAATCCCGAGCGCCCAGCGTGGACAGACGTAATGACGTTTGTCCGAGACGCCATGGCGAAGCAAAACGTGTCGCGCCATAACCATCCTTTGCCGTTGATCCCGTTCGTAGACTGGGTGGCTCGCGTGGAGAAGAAGGCCGAGGATGCCACGCCAGGGGACCTCGCCGACGTTGTGCGTTGCCCACTGTCGGCGAATGTTTGTCGTTTATGCTGACGTGGTTTTTTTTTCGCACCAAGCCTGCGATCAAATTGCTCGAGTTTTTCCGTGGCATGGCTCGCAACGACGAGTCAGCGCAGACCCAAGGGTTCCTTGGCGAGACGGGCGGTTTTCCAGAGCTCAGCACCGTCGAGGCGCAGCGCGTCAGCAAGACCGTGGCGCACATGCGGCCAGTGGGAGAGACGGAAGCCTGTGCGTGGGTCAGGTATTGGAACGAGAAAGGACTTTTTTCTTTCTGAGCAGGCGACACCGCACCAACCGGAAATTCGCACAGATTTGTAAATAAATGGTAGCACGGAACTTTAATCCTGTGCTTGATGTACCATCCGTCATCCGACAGGGCTCAGAAGGATGGATTTAGAGGATGGCCAAAACAAATCGATCAGGTGTCTGATCGCAAACGAGTCCCCAGCGCAACAGAAAATCAGTGATTCCGCTGGTTTGGGCCAATGCTTGTCTGGGTAGGATCTGTGTCGGTCTGGGTCACATGCCGAGTGTGGCTGACATGTCAGCGCTTGAAAACCGGAAACACCCGCGCCAGCTAAAGTTTGGGTCAAGGCTTGGGTGAATGGCAGGCCTGCCTCCACACTCCCTGCCTTCCCATGCCTTGCCAATGGCTGTGCTTGCTGTCCTGTGCCAGCCTCTCAGAACAGGTCAGCTGCATTGCCAGCCACACACTGATGGTGGTATAAATGTGATGCTGGTCATTCCCTCCTTCCACAGAGTTTTGAAGGGGTAACAGGACCTCTTCAAAGAATGGCAGACTGAGGGACAGTGAGGGAATGGAACCCAACAAATGTGAGACTCACTTGTTTATTGTTCAAGACTAGAGTTGCAACTAGTGATGTTAAGGGCCTGGCCTGGCCTGAAAGCCCTGGCTTGGGCCTGGCTTGGTAGGGCCTGGCCTGAAAAAAATCCCAGGCTTGGCCTAGGCCAGGGTCTACTGTAGAAGATGAACTTACATATGTAGTTGTCAAGTCTGGTCCTCCAGGCAAGTCTGATGAAGTCTGGACAGGTGTGTGTAGAAGGATGAACAGGATGAAGGGATGAGGACTCAGAGCAGGACATATGTGTCACTCCCTTGTACTCACATCCTTGGAGGTCATAGGGTTGGAGACAGATCAGAGAGGTCGGAGTTGACCAGAGGTGACTATGTGGATTTTGAACTGAAGTATGAACAGAATATGTACAGAGTATATATATATTGGAGTTGCATCACATTAGTAATGGAGTATAGCCATGGGCTATGGATGAGTAAGTCAGGGGTAAAGTGAGACTGGAGGTAAGCGAGATGGAGAATGGAGAGATGTGTTCCAGAGCTGTGCACCAGTTACACCAGTAACTGGAATGGTGCACAGTAACTCTAAATAGGAAAAACTAAACAGTATAAGGAAACATGATATACAAAAGGAGAATAGAGTTGAAACCATGAAAGTCCAATGGAGAGATACTGTGCCCTTGAGGAGATCATACCAGAGATTGAATGGAGTTAGACCTGGAGTACCAGAGTTGGACTTGGTGAAAATCCAGGATATGACAGTAGTATACTTCAATATCTACACTTGTATGTTCCTTACACATTAGGGCTTCACATATTTTGAGTCACCAAAAATATGATTACTAAGGTATTCCAATTATCAAAAGTTATGATGACTCCTTTTGAGAATGCTGAAAATATGATATTTGTGGGATGTCAACAATATGTTACCTAATTAGATCTTTTGTAATGACTTCTATAGCATCATAAAAGGAGTTACATAATAAATGTTTTCATGTACTGGATAATGTTTCTGATAAGCATATATTATGTACAGCATGATCTACTTCTATAAAATATTATATTTTCAGGTGCAATAATGTTATATGAATAGGTTAGCTTATCTGCATAGTAAAAGAAAAGATTTCCAATTCCATCTAAGCTAAACTCAAAATTATATATTTTAATATACCAAAAAGTGATTGGACAATGCATGGGTGATAGTTGCATGTGTAGCAGGAGATGAATGCATGTTGAGTAGTTGGAGAAGTGCCCAGACATGTGGGCAAGTATTCAGTGTGGAAAAATATACATATAATATTACACTACCACTGTCCTTCTGCCATCATCCATCAACTTGGTCACTGATACCACCAATTTGTTTCCTTTCACAGAGAACATCTGGAACAGACACTCAATGTCTTCATCAGAAGTCATATAAGAAGATAATACCAGCAGCCAGACCTCTTCAACTTGTGGAAATGCCTACATCCAGGGTGTACATTGTATCTATATGATAATTAGCACCATACCTGATTAAACAAAACAATGAACTGTTTACCAAGGCATTGAAATTTGCCTGTCGATTCATGGGGTCTACCCTCAAATTTAGACTCTTCACACACACACACAGATTGTTGGGCATCTCATATGCTACCACATCTGATTTTGAAGGAATAGTAACAGTCAGAGAATCAACTGAGAGATATTCTGTACATGTCAGCAACAAGGCCAGAAGATTTTCTTCAATTGCCAGTTTGTGGAGATGAACTGTGAGGATCTTGAGCAGGGTGACAAGGTCAGCAAGGTGTATCATTGATCAGATGACAGCAAGAGGTGCATCCAGTTCAACTATGAAGAGGAGGGAAGTGTAGTGATGATGATGCCTGATTAGGGGCAAAGTATCTGCATTGCTAGAGTGAGTGACCTGCAACCTGGCTACTTGGTGTCTATGAAGGAAATCAATGAGGGCAGGAACAGAGAATGATTTTTCTTTGACCTCCAGCTCAGAAAGATGAGGAAAGATTGCAGATTGAAATAGACAGACTGTATCCTCAAGACTTAGACCACTATCTGTTAGGGCTAGAGATCACAGAGGGACATTGTGCAAAGTTGTGAGCATGAAGTTAATAGTAGACAGTGTGAAAAGGAGCAGAGAATTGATATGAAATTCTTGTAGTGAACTCGAGGAAGGGATACTTCAGCCATCAATGGTGATCTCTTGGAGACAGGATGACAGTGATTCAACACCCTGGCAGTGCAAGACAAGACACCCTGAAGTACTGATGGTATTACAGCTCAAACTTTTTCATGCTTCATCTTATCTTATTGGGTCATGTGACCTGCTGACACTCTTATGATTAGATTAGATTATGATGCTATGGCTCAGCATGACTCCTTCATGATCCAACCATGATTCCCCTTATGATCAGTCATGTCTCTTTGATGCCTTATGTTCATGGCTATGTTCTCTTCCATTATGATACCTTATGCTTAGCACATGTTGATACATGCAGACTCCTTACTGTACATTGGTAGATTTGAGTACAACATGTATATATGATAGGACTGTATATAAACCCCAAGGAACCACTGGCTATTCCCTAGCCAAGTTCTCTTGGTTTTCCCCTTCTCTTCCCATGGTCCAAGGGACCACTACTTGCTTCACTCACAGTTATGTTGTGGATTGTAGAGGTGTATCAGATGCTTTCTAGTGCAGAAGCAAGCCCTGCCAAACCATGACTAGGACTGCTAAAAAAACACAAGTGAACATCTGAAATCCTCCCAATGCATGCTAATTGTTGAAAGAAAATCTTCAATGCATTGAACTGGCAATTGTTCATGTCATAGGAAGAGGAAAACCATAGGACTCAGGGAATGACAAATGAGCTTGAATGTCTCCAGAGCAGAAGGGCTGTGCAGTGCTCATGGCACAAATTGAACCATCTACTATCATCTATATGAGGGAAGTTGACAGTTGCTAAATAGCATGAACTTGAAACTTTGCTGAAACACTGGCAAATCTGTGATAAAGTGAGGAGAGTCTCTGTGTTAAGTTGATCTGCTATCATATAGAATATCTCCATTGGCAAATAGCAGAGGATGGATTTATTCTATGAGAGACTTATGTAAATTCTGTGCTAAGGAAGTGGAATGAGACCATGTATGACATAAACATCTCTACCAGTATTATGGATGAGAGTAGATTCAAATAATATTTCTGTTCTACACAAAGCTCTTTGAAATGGTCTCTTGTAAAGAGATGGTGATGCTCTGGTATCATTGTTGCCACTAACATGATGTTTAAAAGGGGAGAGAGTGGCTGGAGTCAGGGGAATAGAATTGAGGGCCCATTTCTTCACAAGTTGGACTAGGGTATCATAATCGCTACCTGTGTGACATTTCAGGGGGGAGGGAGTGGATGGAGTTGTTATGCTTGTGTGGAGCTATCAAGCAAGTCAAGAGATCGGACAATAGTTCCAAGCTCAAACAAAGACACTAGTTGAGCGCACACTCTGAGGTGTAGTGCAAAGACATGAGAGGTTCTCACTAACTGTGACCTGCAGTCTTGTGGAGGCCAGAAAACTACATGTAGATTGCATAGAACTAGCTGGGGGGCTATAGTACAAGATGGGTCAAACTATATAGTACAGGGATAGACTGTGCACATAGCTGTGATGAGTCAGAATGAGTCATGGGTGACTAGGGTAGGTGATGCATCAATGCACAGCAGGGAGACAGGCTCAAGGGATCAAAAGATGGTGGCTGAAAGACTATGCAGGGTTCACATAATGTAGTCAATTTTAGGAGACATTCTCAACCAGCCTGTATCATTTTTGTTAGAAGTACACTACCAGCCTGTGTTGGGCCTGAGATAATTTTGGCCAATATAGGTGCTGTTATGCTTGTGTGGAGTTATCCAGCAAGGTCAAAGGTTCGACAATAAGTCCAGAACCAATGAATGCAACTAGTCGAGTGCACACTCTGAGGTGTAGTGTGAAGACACAGGAGAATCTCTCTAACTGCAACAAGCAGTCTCCAGGAGGCCAGAAAACTACACATAGATTGCGTAGAACTAGCTAAGGAATGGTGATACATGGCATGGAGATTTATATATGATCTGGTATCAATGTATGACTAAGAATTGGCCAAATTGGAGTCATCAGAAGTTACTACATGAGAATCGATATAGGGGAGTAATGGAACACGAGATGATATGAGAGAATCACCTGAGGAGAATATGTCCATAAGTGGTATGGGCACATCAAGGGACAAGGACAAGATGGGAGGCATGGAGATAGGATACGATCCAATAGGAAAATGACTGTCACAGAAAGATATGAGATCTGAAGCATAGACAATAGGAGAAGAGAAACTCAACAAGGATACCCCTCGTTGCATAGGTCAGTTCACAGTAGCGTTTCTTGTAACAATACCTCCAGTGTAGATGGGAGGCCCTGCCTCCAACATTCCTACATACCTGGGGGTGATCCACCTGGAATTAGACCTCACCTCCATCAGAGCTGGTGGCAGAGGTATGCCTGTTCTGTGGGTAATTCTCCATAGGGTGCACCACACTATTATAGATTCAGCAACAACATTCTGGGCAGTTGTATTGAGAGTGACTGGGTGATGGTATCCTACACAGTGGGCAGGTGTATTCCAGGCAATCAGGGTGATAATGTCTGGAGTGTCCACATGTGTAACAGGTGGGGGTGCAAGGCGATCTAGGAGTAGATCTAGTGATGAAGTCAACCAAAGAGGCAATGAGGGGTTGGAGGAATTGTTCGTCAAATCTTTGATGAGAAGTGGCTCATTGGGTTCTAAGTTGAGTTGTGGGAGAAGGAACAGGGATGGATTGTTCATTCTCACTGGGGAATGGGGTGTTGGCTCTTTCAACAGGGGAGTTGATTTCACCTTCCGCCAAGTGCAAAGATGTCTCACTGGTAGTGTGTGAAGGGGTGTGGGCAACCAATCTGGAAGGGGGAGTATGCGATGGGGAAACAGGGAACTACTGGCGGGGATCCGACTGAAGAGCGAGGGGGTCAGATAGAAATCCCACCATAAGAAAGTCCTGAGTTTGTGTAGTGTTAAGCGTCTGTAAGATCAGCCACATGAATTCATACATAGGGAGTGTGGGGAGTCCCGCAAGGAGGGGTAGGATTCCATGTCGAACGAGTAATTCGAGGATGTAATCCTTCATTCTGGATAAAGCCATTCTAGACATGGCATAGGGGGCCACTAGCATAGAGTCAGATGGAAGGTGTTCAGTATGCAGCTGGAAGGCATGATAATGATGATAGAGGTTCATTGTGAGTGGCAGGAATTCATTGGTCTGGAAGTCCAGGAGATGGTTGATCATTAGGACCAGATGTACATCCTGTAAGATTTTCTCTAATGCTTGCCACAGTTGTGGCTTAGGAAGTCAGTGGAAGCGATATATCTCTCTTAAGGTGTTTTCCTCAGTATGAGTGAGGCAATATCCTTCTAAGGGATCAGGAATGGCAGTGGGAGGGGAGTAAGCTCTTGCCATGGTGGGTTCAGACTGGTTTGAGTGAAGGGGTACAAGAGCACGCATTTTATTCATTGGGGGTCCGCCCATCTCCTATTCAGCATCGGCGACTCCACCAGGTGCTCCACCTCCAGCCTGGTCACTTCCCTCCAATTCCTGTCCTGAGGCTCTACCATCCATTGTTGTCAGCTGTGTCGGTGCATCAGTGCCTATTTTGACCCTGGGCCCCAGTGTGGGGGTCCCCACCAACTAGCATTCTTGTCCTGCTTCTATGGATCCATCACCCCATGACAGGTATAGGAGTGCCTTGTCCCAGACACGTACTTCTACTGCCCAGAACCTTGACTTCTCTGCGAGGTTGTGGAGCAGGTGGACTACATAGAATAATAGTAGGGTGGCGGCGATGAGGAGGGTTTTGTAGAAGTCAATAGAGAATTGCATAATGATGCAGGAGGTGGGCGGTGATGGTGGTAAGAGCAGTAATGCTGGTGGGCTTCAATGTGGGAGGTTGCTTTTTATAGGAGTGGGTGTTACGCTTGCGTGGAGTTATCCAGCAAGGTCAAAGGTTCGATCTCTAATCGGAACCTAAGAAAGCACTAGTCAAGCGCACACTCTGAGGTGTAGTGCGAAGACACGAGAGGATTTCTCTAACTGCGACAAGCAGTCTTGAGGAGGCCAGACAACTACACGTAGATTGCGTAGAACTAGCTAGGGAACAAGATACAAGCGGGGGTCGACTATATAGTACAAGGATAGGCTGTGCGTACAGCTGGCGATGAGTCAGGATGAGTCATGGGTAACTAAGGTAAATGATACATCAATGCGCAGCATCAGAGATGGGATTAACGGATCAAAAGATGGTGGCTGCGAGGCTATGCGTGGTTACCATCACAGTGAGATGGTGAAGGGGTGACGACGTGAAGGGGTGAAGGGTGAAAGGTCAAAGGGATGACGCGTGTATTCTTGGATTAGTTGTGGTCGTCCACCCTGTATGTTTTAGAGGGGATTCCTAAGGATAGGCTAGCGGTTATCGTAACCGGATCGAGAGTAGAGGGGACTCATCAAGGTAAGGAAAGGAAAAACTGTAACAATACCCCCTTTGTACATTGGAGATTCCAGCTCCAAGACTTTTGTCTTCTTAATAACTCCTTCGTCGTCGAGAAGGAAGTGTTTTCAACAGGGAAACTCTATTGAGGAAGGTGGTTGGGTGCAATTTCCTGTAGGCCGTGAGGAGTTTTCAAGCATTAGTAAGATTGGCTGCCGGTTCCCAAGTGTTTTCAGCCGAAGAATATCCCTTCCATTTGACCAGATATTTTTGTCGTCCTGCATGTCCTCTATGCGCTAGAATTGCTTCTACCTCGTATTCTTCTTCTCCAGCTATGGTGTCGGGTGGTGGTCGGAGGAAGTTCGGTCTGTGTTCTGGTGTCTCAATAAACCGGGTGAGAAGAGAGGCGTGAAAAACAGGGTGTATCTTCCAGGAAGGGGGAAGACGTAGCTGATAAGCGACTGAGGATACGACTCTTTCGATTTCAAAGGGGCCTTCTCTTTTTGGGGCGAGCTTCCGAGATGGGTATGGGATCTGAAGGTTCTTTCCTTCTAGCCAAACCTTATCACCAACTTTAAATGGGGAGAAATTCTTCCATCCCCGTTCCTTGAGTCGTTGTTGTGCGTTCACGTGGGCAGCTTTGGCTTCTTCTCTGGCTTTGTCCAAGATAGAGAGCCGAGATTCGAGTGCCGGTAGGAAAGTTTTGCCGATTGCGGGGTAAGCTCGGGGTTCATAACTCATCATAAGCGAAAACGGGGTTTGTTTGGTGACCGAATGTGTGGCGGAATTATGAGCGAATTCGGCCATAGGGAGTAAATCATGCCACTTAGCAGGATTTCTGTCGCAAAATATCCTGAGATAAGTTTCGAGTTCCTGATTGACACATTCTGTTTCTCCATCGGTTTGTGGATGGTAAGCGGTGGATAGGGTGAGGTCGTATTTTAGCAGACGGGCCAGCTCTCAAGCAAAGGCGGATGCGAATTGGGGTCCCCTATCTGAAATGCATCGATCATGCAATCCGAATCTGGGGAAGACATGCTTGAAAAAGAGGGCTGCTACTTCTGCGGCATTGATTGTTTTGTGACAAGGGAGGAAAATTACCCCCTTTGTAAGCCCATGGTCGACCACGACCAAAACAGAGTCAAACCCGGCTGATAAAGGGAGACCAGTGATCAAATCCATAGAGATATTCTGGAAAGGGCGAGTAGATTCCATTGCATTGGGGACGGCCGGCGGCGTCATGGGATGAGTGTTAACTTTGTTCGATTGGCAAATAGCACAACCCTTGATGAATCTGCGAACAAAGGTGGAGAGACCTGGCCACCAAAAGTCCCGTTGGAGGAGGGAGAGAGTTCTGAAATAACCACCATGGCTGCCGGCATCCGATTCATGGATTTCAGTGACTAATTTATGCCGTTGGGATTCAGGAATGAAGAGACGTCCTTTATAATATAACATCTCGTCCAACCATCTCCAATCTTCAGGGGATGCGCGAGGAAAAAGGGAAGATCCTTTTTCTAAAGCAGAGATCACTTCCAGCGCCACTGGGTCCTCCTTTGTGGAATGAACGATTTTCTCGCGGAGTTCCAGATCTATGAGGTTGACAAATAGATCGTCAGGTAATAACACCACATCCTGGTTGTTGTTACGGTTTTTCCTCTTTTTCCCGTTTCCCTTAGTTTCCACCTGTGTTTGCGCGGAACAAGTACTCATTCCATTCTTACTTTGTTCCTAATACTTAGTTCTTCACTTCTCTTCCTAGATCCTTTATTACGGTAGCTCTTATTCCTTCGTC
>JBBPTT010000750.1:0-17250 GCA_038094175.1 Boletellus aff. lepidospora
GTTCGATAAGTTCGCCTCCAACTTTGAGATCACTTTCTTCCCCTTCGACATTAAGACTACGGCTCGTCTTGAGCTTGCCAACCTCCGTCAGAAGTCTACCAAGACTGATGATGGTTTCCAGAGGTACATCACCGATTTCCAGAACCTTGCTGCCAAAGCAGGGATCATGGACTGTTACAGCACAACTTTTCACGCTTATGCTACGTCCCTTTTTCATCTTATCTTATCTTATCGCATAGCATTACTAAGCATCTACAGACACTTTACACATTCACCTCTACTATAGCTTCTATGACTCATCCTGTGCGTGCACAGCCTTCTTTTCATTTCCGTGCTGTGCATGGCTATACGTTCTTCCATTCTATGATGTCACACCATTCGGACTCCTCATTGTTCGCCTCATGTTGATCCATGCATTGTCTGCACCGCCTAGCGCAGCCTTATGGCTATGTCCCCTTTGTTCTCTCATATTTAGACGAATGTCGGTAGATCCGGCCAACACATGTACAAACATATGTAGTCCTATATAAACCTGAGGGACTTGGCTGGACTCCCCAGTCAAGTTCTCTTGGATATTCTCCTCCAAATCCTCTAGGCCAAGGCCTCCTCTCATTGTTGAGGGTTTGAAGTGTTTCACTAGAACTTGACTGCCATAACCAAGCCCGGCAAACGACGCCCCCTTGGCAGAAGAACACTATAGTACCTTACAAATAAGGAGTAGCTAGAAGTAAGCGTCTTAACGAGCACCGCTAACGAGCGGCATTAGTGTGGTCACACACCTGGAGGAAAGTACTTACCAGGCTTAGTGCGAAATTCCAGCAGGCTCGGACGCGGCTTGGACGCCATCTCAGCAGCGCCAAGGCCTGGCTCAGAATACGTCGGCGAGACCGTCGACCCCTTTGACCACAGGGACCTATCAGCAGGCCCAGACCCCCGACACCCCCTCTCCCGCGAAGGAACCCCAGGGAGCATAGATACCCTCAGTTCCTACTTGAGCCTCCCCAACCTCAGATATCCAGACCCGGCCGATCCACTATTGGCCTTAGCTGGTACGAGGGAGATCGCAGACGCATTAGAATATGAAAATCTTGGGGAGTTATTAATGGAAGAAGTTGAGAGGATCATCGCAGAAGGGTATCGCCTAAGAGAAAGGTCGAGCCCCCTCCCGTCCCTCACACCCGCCCCATACGACAGAGCCTGGTCTCCCCCTTACCTAGAAAGGGAACCCCATACGTACGAGAACCAACCCCTTCCCCGCCTACGACCCCGCGATCGCCTTAAGCATCGCTTTACCCCTTATACACTCCCTTATCCCAAGTAACCCCTATATAAACAATGGATCTTGATCAAATCGTTGCCCAACTCGAGCAGCAGGCGCTGTTCCTTCAACAGCAACAAGCAGCCCTCGAGCTGCAACAACAAAGGATCAATGAGATAATGGGTCAGAGGGACCAAGCAGTGGAAGCGTTGGGAGAAGCCACCCAACGTGCCCAACAGGCCGAGGGACGCGTGCAAGAAGCTGACCAATGGGTCAGAGAATTCGTAGGGCTGCATGGGTGGATAGCAGCACAACCCGCCGGTCCAGCCCCCACAGCAGCGCAAATAGAAGTATTTTCGGACCCTGGAGATTACGACAGGTCAAAGATGAAATTTGAAGAATGGTGGACCAAGATGCAAGCCTGGTTGGATGCCAACCCCAGGTACTTCGCAATAGTCCCAGTCGCCCCCGACCCGGATGACCCGCTCGCGGGACCACCCATTCATCCTACCAACAAGAACCGGGCATACGCCGTCCTCTCCTGCCTAAAAGGACCGAAAGCCGGACCCTTTGCACAGTCGGAGCTTGAGCTCCTGGCAAACAACCAGTCACTCTTTGTGGACCCCGAGGTCCTCAAGATGGAGATAGAAGGGTTGTTCCGCCCTTACGACTCCAGGGACTACGCCCTCCAAAAAATAACTGTCCTGAAACAGGGGCGAACTGACATTGATACATTTATAATGGCCTGGAGGGCCCTGCAGGCAAGAGCCAAGGTGGACGAGACCTTCGGGGTCTACTTACTGGAACATGCCATAAATGAGGAAATAAAACATGAACTCTACACGAGGGGCCGAAGACAGCCAACAATAAATGCCACCCTCATGCAGATTAGGGAGATTGGCCGCCGATTCGAAGAATATCGGTTGGCCAATAGCAATAACAAGCCGGCCCCGCAGTACAACCGGTTTGAAAAGAAGACGGCCAATGCGACCACTACCGCCCTGCCTCGAGGAAAGGCCGGCGGAATGAAATGTTTCAACTGCCAACAAGAAGGGCACAGCATTCGGGACTGCCCGAAACCAAAGATCGCCTGTCCCGACTGCAAGTGGCTCGGAGGGGACCACAAGAAAGAATGCCCCTGAGGCCGAAAGAAGGTCCGGGTGGCCAAGCAAGAAGAAAGCGCCCCCTCCTCATCCTCCTCTGCGCCAGTGGGCCAATGGGTCCAAGTTGAAGAAACCCCCATGCAGGTAAATGACCCGTGGAAGGCCCTTAGGGGCATGACCTTTGACCAGGCGCAAGAATACTTTGTGCGACGGGCCCAATCCCAACAGAAGGGAAAAGGCAAGGCAGCATGAGCGAACTGGGCGCTCCTGCTGCGGATTTTACATTTCTCAATTCCTTCTCCTCACTGTATGAACTTAGCGATACTTCTATTTGCACAGATCTAGACGATCTGATGTCAGGGGCGTCTCACGATGAGCGCGGCACGGACTACACACGTGTGCTTAATTCCCCTAAGGAAAAACAAGTAAAAAGAATTATCGCTAAAAGAGAAGAAATCCCGGAAGCTCTGTTCACACGCAGCATGAGGCTGCCAAACGAGGTTAGGCTTGACATGAACATCGCCGCCTCTTCCACGACTCCCCTCTTCCCCGTCACCGCCTTGCTGGACAGCAGAGCTAACGACACCTTCCTCGATGAGAAGTGGGCAATCGAGCATGGCATGAAGCTGAGACCGCTCAGACACCCCATTGCTATTTTTAATGTAGACGGCACGAAGAACCGCACTGGAGACATCACACACTCCGCCGACCTCCTTGTCGAATTTCAGGGTCATAGAGAACGTCTCACAGCCCAGGTGACCAAGTTAGGCGATAGCGCCTTAGTCATCGGGTTCAATTGGCTGCGCCATCACAACCCTGAGATCGATTGGAAGACTGGAGACCTCCGCATGACGCGATGCCCCTTGAGCTGCAGGGCACTCCAGGACCCCTCCTCGGCCTTAAGGGCCACCTTCGATGAAGAACAAGACGAAGCATGGGACGCCTACCACGTTAGGGCTACCTTAGACGAAAAACCAGAAAAGAAGAAAGAGACTGCCGAGGCCCTAGTGCTGAAGCAGTACCATAAATGGCTAAAGGTCTTCTCCCAAGCAGAGTCGGAAAGGATGCCGATCAGGAAACCATGGGACCACACCATAGATCTAAAAGACACATTCGAGCCGAAGAAAGGCCGAATCATCCCCTTATCCGCTCAGGAGCAGGAAGAAGTCTCCGCTTTTATTGACGACCAACTCAGAAAAGGGTATATTCGCCCCTCTAAATCCCCCCAGACATCCCCAGTCTTCTTTGTCCCTAAAAAGGATGGACGAAAGCGGATGGTGCAAGACTACCGCTATCTTAACGAACACACCGTGCGGAACAACTATCCGCTTCCCCTTATTTCCCAGCTTGTGGACAAGCTCAAAGGAGCCAAGCTGTTTACGAAAATGGATCTGAGATGGGGCTACAACAACGTAAGAATTAAAGAAGGAGATGAATGGAAAGCCGCCTTTGTCTGCTTCAGAGGAGCCTTCGAACCACTGGTGATGTTCTTTGGCCTCTGCAATTCCCCATCTACATTCCAAGCAATGATGAACGAAATATTTGCCGATCTAGAAGACGTCGTTGTCGTCTACATCGACGACCTCCTTATCTTCACGAAAACAGATGACCAAGCCGAGCATGACCGGATTGTGAAGGAGGTACTCCGCCGGCTAGAAGAAAACGATTTATTTGTGAAACCAGAAAAGTGCTTCTTCTCTCAAAAGGAAGTCGAGTTCCTCAGAATGATCATAGGAACTAATGGAATTCACATGGACGATACCAAAGTAGAAGCCATCTTAAAATGGCCCACGCCGAAGAATCTCTGCGGAGTCCGCAGCTTCTTAGGCCTTGCGAATTTCTACAGACGTTTTATTAAAGACTATGCTCAGGTGGCTAGACCCCTGAATGATCTAACAAAGAAAGACACGCCCTTTATATGGGCAGAAGCACAACAAAATGCGTTTGACACGCTCAAGAAGAAGTTCACCACCACCCCCATTCTCGTAACCCCCGATTTAGACTCCAAACTTCGACTTGAGACGGACGCATCTGACTACGCAACCAGAGCCATACTCTCGGCAAAGGTAGACAACCAATGGCACCCCGTGGCCTTTTACTCCCACTCCATGAGTGATGCGGAACGCAACTACCAGGTGTATGACAAAGAAATGTTAAGCATTATCCGTGCTCTGGAGCAGTGGAGGCACTACTTGGAAGGTACCCACTATAAGTTCGAGATCTGGAATGACCACCAGAACCTCCAATGGTTTATGAGGAAACAAGACCTCAATTGCCAGCAGGCCTGGTGGGCACAGTACCTCTCCCGGTTTAACCACGAATGGGTCCACAAACCCGGTGCCACCATGACGAAAGTAGATGCCCTTTCCCGCAGAGAAGACCATGCGGAAGGCATAGAAAAAGACAATGAAGGAATAACATTTATCACCCTGGACGCCATTCAAGCTAGACTTGTTACGCTTCAGGATGATGGGGACTCAATTCTCGACCTTATTCGGATCGCAACGATGAAGCTCCGCGAATCCCAAATCATGGACCTAGAGTCCCACGGTTCCGAAGTAAACAATGACGGAGTCTTTGTAAACAGAAAATCCCAGGTGTTCGTCCCTGACAATGAAGGCTTATGCATGAGGGTGATAACGAAACATCACGACATGCCCACAGCGGGACACCCTGGCAAAGACAAAACCTTAGATTTAATCTCCCGATCCTACTTCTGGCCCAAGATGGCCGCAGACGTTTCAGAATATGTGGCTAGATGCCACACCTGTCAAAAAATGAAAACCGGAAATAAACCCCCAGCGGGCAAACTACAACCCCTAGAAGCAGCTGAGCTGCCATGGGTAGACGTCTCAGCAGATTTTATTACCGACCTTCCCCTTTCAAACGGCTATGATGCGATCCTAGTGGTCATAGACCGTTTTTCCAAAGAAGTTTCTTTCATTCCCACAACCAAGACCACTTCCGCCCTAGATACGGCGAAGTTATACCTCTCCCACGTATGGACTAACCACGGACTTCCCCGGACTATTGTCTCCGACCGTGGACCCCAGTTTGCTTCGCAAGTCATGAAGGACCTCTGCAAGCGACTCGGGATTTCCCCGAAGTTATCTACTGCGCACCACCCTCAGACTGATGGTCAGACGGAACGTGTTAATCGCGACCTCCATCAGTACCTCTGACTATTTCGCTGTGACCATCAGATGGATTGGCCCAAGTGGCTCCCTATGGCACAGTTTGTGCACAATAATCATACATCAGCTTCTACTAAGAAGTCCCCGTTTGAAGTCACATGGACTTATGAACCGCGAATGGGTGTCGAGCCGGGTAGCTCTAAGGCCCCTGCCACTGACGTCTTATCTGATAAAATTGAGAAAACTTTTGACAAGGTTCGGGCTAACCTCTCCCTTGCGCAGGACAGGATGCGTAAACAGGCCAACAAACATCGGTCAGATGCCCCCTCTTATGCCCCCGGAGACCAGGTTCTCCTTGCCACAGATAACCTTCACTTGATGCGTGAATCAAAGAAAATGTCTGAGAAATGGCTAGGCCCTTTCCGGATTATTAAGCTCGTTGGACTGAATGCGGCCGAGCTGAAGCTTCCCAAATCTATGAAGATCCACTCTGTTGTTAATATCTCTCGCATAAAACCCTACCAGGAATGCCTTGATGGCCAACCTATCTCCCTGCCTGGACTGGTCAACGTGACCAAGGACCGGGAGGACGAATATAAAGTTGATTTTATCATAGATGCATGCCCTAAAGGTCACGGATGGGAGTACCTTGTCCACTGGAGTGGCTACGGCGAAGATGGACGTACTTGGGAACCCAAATCTAACCTCTCCAATGTACAGGCAGCTTTGGATGAATTCCACGAGAAGAACCCCAAACTCCATCTACATGCCGGCTTCCTCAACCGGTTTGCTGTCTACAATCCCTATGATCAACTGCCCCGTGCCATTGCTTGGTACCATCAGCCAGGAGTCTGATGCATAGAAGGGGGGTGGTGTTACAGCACGACTTTTCCTACTTATGCTACATCCCTTTTTCATCTTATCTTATCTTATCGCACCGCATTACTTAAGCATAACAGGACACTTTACATGTCTACCTTCACTATAGCTTCTATGACTCATCCTGTGCATGCACAGCCTTCTCTTCATCTCTGTGCTATGCATGGCTATGCTTTGCTTCTCTTCCATTTGATGTCCTCATGTTCACCTCATGCTGATCCATGAGGCCCCCTCATGTTTATGATGCATACCCTATACCCACGCCTACCCTAGAGTAGATCGTTAGATACGGTCACAACATGTACAAACTAGTTAGAGTGTATATATATCCAAGGAACCTCTGGCTGGTTTCCCCAGTCAAGTTCACTTGGATCTTTACCGCTTCTCCAAGTCCTCCTCTCCTCTCATCTGCTTGCTTCACCCACACTAGTTGTCGGGTTTTAGAAGTGTTTCAATATCAGGCTTTTGCCTTTTTAACCAAGAGGTTCCCAGGATGACCTTCCTTTCCCTGAGTGAGGTTACCATAAACTTGATGTCTTCCAAGTACAAGGGGAAGAGAGCTTTAGTGGAGATGGTGAATTTGATGATTCCTTTTCGGTTGGGCATTCCATCTACATTGGTGGTGGTGAGAGGTTGAGCCATCTGGCAGATGCTGGATTGAAGGGATGGTACAAGGCTCGAGTCAATGAAGTTTCCAGTGGCTCCACTATCAATGAGGGCAATAGTATTGATGATTTGAGATTTGGACTGTAGGTGAACTGGGAGATGGATGGTTCTTTCATTTGGTTTGCCTACTAGTACATGAGGGAAGGTTGACGTCAAGGCAGCTTCCCTATCTAAAAATCTGAGGTGAAGCTATCTATCTGCATATCTCTGGGTTCGAAACACATTCTAAGCATTTGAAGGATTTCTCCTTCCTCCTTTCTGGCAGAGTGAAGTTGGGACATCTAGAACTCAAGGGCTGAGGGGGGAGAGGGAGTAACTGGGAGAGTAGTGGAGGAGGAGACTGAGGTGTTGGTAGTGGTGGTGGCAACTGCGGCAGTTTCACGAGGGCAAGAAGATTTGAAGGGAGTGGAGAAAGTGGTGCACTTCCCTGCATTGTGTCCCTTCTTCCTGCAGTGAAGGCAGTGGCCTTCCCTGAAGCATTGGGCCTGTTCCTCTGGAGTGAGCTTCTCTACTCTGAGAGTGTCAACATCCATGGCATTTGGGTCTGAGGGGGTGATACTGGTGGAGCAAGTAGAGAAAAAGGAAGATTGGTGATTCCCCCTTTTTAATGTGTTGATGTGGGCTACTTGAGCATGGAAGGTTTTTGCCTTCTTGATCCATCCATTGATGGTGTTGGGAATGGTGGCCATTGAGAGGATTAAGGTTGTGATGTGTTGGTCTAGGCCTCTGATCATCATATGGATAAGAGTGGCATCATCAGTAATGCTGGCTTTAGCAGCAAGGTTCTGGAAATCTGTGATGTACTTCTGGAACCCATCATCGGTTTTAGTAGACTTCTGACAGAGAGAGGAGAGTTCAAGGCAAGTGGTGGTCTTGATGTCAAATGGAAAAAAGGTAGACTCAAAGTTGGCAGTGAGTTTATCAAAGGTTTTCTCAGTGGGGGGGAGGTTCTGGTCAGCCATTCAGTCATACCACATCTCCAAGAAGGACACACCACATCCTTTACTCATTTGGTTGAGAGTGGTCATGATCTTGGCTTTATCAGAAGAGTACTGGATGGGGTTGATTTGGAAATAGGCCTTCATGGCCTTGATCCATCGAATGGACTCACTGGGTTCCCCTGAAAAGTCCAGGGGGAGAGTGGCCTTGAGCTTGGGTTGGGTGGTTGCCATAGGTGTTAAAGGTAGTGCTGGAGTGATGGGGAGTGCTGGAGGTGCTTGGACTGGGGGGGCGATGCCTGGAGGTGCAGGGAGAGCAAAAATTGGTGCTGGAGGGGTGACTGTGAGTGCTGGGGTGAGTGGTCAAGGTGAAGGAGGTCCTAGACTTAGTTGAGAGAGGGCTGGGGACTGTGTGAGTTATTGATGGACTGGGTTGGTCGAAGATGACCCAGTGATTCTTCTTGGAGAAGGAACTGAGGACTGGGGGGCTAGAGATGCAAAGGGGTTGGTCCAGGGAGGAGTGGGCGAGGTGTGCTGGGGTGTATCCTCCAGTTTGGAGTCCAAAGGAGGTCTGAGGTTTCTTTGAGGACAAGATGTTGTGCTGGGTGGCCCTGCTCCTAGGAAGGAGAGGCGAGGGAGACTCTTGTTCTTTTGTTACACTGAATGCACTCTTGTGTCATTCAAGCAACCTGTGGAGGGGCAGACTCTCACAAAGAGGTCTCAGCATCCCTGCTACCTAGGAGAACAAGGGAGAGACTAGATCCAAGGGGATCAAAGGCTTTAGACTCAGAGAGGACTGAGGGACTTAGAGGAGCAACAGGAGACTGCATAGTATTGTGCAGAACAAGAGTAAAGAGCATACATGAGTAGCAATGGTATATATAGGTGAAGATGAGTCATCCTCAAAGCCTATGGAATGAAGTGGAACAATGAGGTAAGCTACAACTATCAAAGTGCAGCAGGTACCAGGTACGAATGGCAACTAAGGGAAACAATTCGAGATGACTCCAATAACACAGGAGAACAGACCAAAGACAAATAAGAAGTGATCGAAGTGTTCTGAGAAGATAAAGGGGCTGGCATGATGAAGTGAAAGGATAGAGATGAGATATATATCAGGTGTGAGGGAGAAAATTGTAACATCATGCCATGATTACTGATTCCTGTGATCCAATGGATCTTGCAACATGTTCTTGGCTTTCCATAGAAGATCCAATGATTCTTCTGACTAGTGATTGTGGGGATGATGTAATTCCCCTTTTGTATTGGATGGTGGGTCTTTCCCATGTGTCAGGTATTGACTGTGGACTGGACAGTGGAGTGGCAGGTTCATGGATCGGTCCATGTATCCTTCTGTGGCTGCTAGACATCAATGGCTCCCTTCCTAGAAGGTGGGGTGGTCTAGTAGACATTCCAAACATGATTGGTGGTAGAGGGACTTGCCGGGTACCCTCTCGTTCTGCTGGTTGGCTTCATGTTTGTTGTTGTGGCAATGAGTCTTCTTCATCTGTAGATGTTTCCAGGTTGGTTCCTTTAGGTTTCCACATGTCGATGATTACTAGGTAAGCCTAGGTCAACAGGATAGGACTGTATATAAGGCAATGGTTGCGATGATGGTGTCCACTATTCCAAGAATGGTAGTGGCAGCTAGAACAAAAGCAAGGACTAATAAGTCCAATCTTCTTCCTGATGGCTTCATAGTTGTTGACTAGAGTCCTTCTGCTGAAAAGCAGGGACCAGAAGAAAGCTAGTTCTTTTGTTACACTTGTGTGGAGTGATCCAGCAAGTCAAAAGATCGGATGATAAGTCTAAGCTCAAACAAAGACACTAGTCAAGCACACACTCTGCCATGTAGTGTGAAGACACAAGAGGATCTCACTAATTGTGATAGGCAGTCTCTTGGAGGCCAGAAAACTACATGTAGATTGCATAGAACTAGCTGGGGAGCTATAGTACAGATGGGGTTGAACTATATAGTACATTGATAGGCTGTGCAAACAGCCTTGATGAGTCAGAATGAGTCACAAGTAACTAGGATGAGTGATACATCAATGTGCAGCATCAAAGATGGGATCTAGGGATCAAAAGATGGTGGCTGCAAGGCTATGCAAGGTTACCATCATAGTGTGATGGTGAAAGTGTGACAATGTGAAGATGTGAAGAGGTAATGGATAGAGAAGCACATGAGGCTAGGTTGGTGTCCGAGGAATCCTATAGACTTCAGTAGTTATTGTCAACAGGTTGATATTGGGAAGACTTATCAGAGAAAGAAAAACTGTAACAATCCTCAAGATGCCAGATTCAATCAAACCATTCATAGTCATGACAGATGCCTCACTCACCACCTCTGGAGTGGTCCTCATGCAAACAGATGGAAACAGAGACCTTCACCCTTGCACTTACTTCTCCCAAACCTTCTCCCCTGAAGAATGAAACTATGACATCTATGATTAAGTGTTATTAGCGGTTATCTAAGCATCAGAAGAATGGAGACACTACCTCTCAGGAATAGAACACCAGGTGACAATTCAAACTGATCATAAGAATCTGGCCTACTTTAAACAACCCCATAAGCTTTCCCACTGACAAGCTAGATGGATGTTGTTTTTGCAAGACTTTGACATCCAATATCAAAATCTCCCTGGAAACAGAATGGCCCCAGCCAATGCCCTATCTAGACAGAAAGAGATCAATACTACCAGTGATAACCAGGACATTATTCTCATCCCTGATGATCACTTTATCAACCTCATAGACCTTGCCATAAGAGAAAAAGTGATCCTTTCCACTAAAGAGGATCCCTTAGCTAAGAACACCATCACCACCACACAAATGGGTTCTTCTCTATTCCCCCAGGCCTCCACCAACGACTGGAAATGGGAGGACTGAATGTTACATTTCAAAGGACACCTTTTCATTCCTAAACCACAGAGAAATGAAATTAGTCACCAAACTACATGAATCCCCTGCTAGAGGACATGGTGGATACTTCAGAACCCTGTCTCTGCTCAAATGGGATTATTGGTGGCCCAGACTCTCAACTTTTGTCCATAGGTTTGCCCTTGGATGTGTGGTTTGTCAAGCAAACAAGGTTAATTGGGTGGTTTTGAACCAGCAATGGTTCTCATCAGATGGCAACACAGCCATTACCACTTGGCCAGCTGGCTGTCCTTAGCTAGCTACCCCTAATCCTTTGGTGAAGTAAGGGATTCCCACACTCATCATGCTGACCAGGTGCCTGTTGGACCCAAACTTGGGGGGTGTATGTATGGGGAACAGCTTACTGGGCAGGAGGTGCCATCACTCCCTGCTGCCATAGGCAATGGCACCCAATGAACTGCTAACCAAGGGGCGGCCTTTCAGCCACTGCTGGGATTTAATTGGTCACATAGATGATTGTTACCAGTTATAGCATGCACTACAGGAGGTTCTCCAAAGATGTATCCCACATGCATGCCAAGCTGTAGCGGCAGGCTGCATTCCATAGAGGGGTTGGACCCATGCCCAGGGGGTCACCCACCCCTCTCTCTGATGGCAGATGATGTAAGCTTGGACGATTCCAAGCATGTGTATGTAAGCATGAAATACACATGACTCACTCTACCACACCACTTTCCATTCCCAACCTGATGGAGGCAGACCACCCATTCCAGAATATCTCCATGGATCTTATCACAGATCTCCCAATCTTGGATGGCTTTGACTCTGTATTGGTTGTGGTCAACCACAGCCTTACAAAGGGGGTAATTTTCCTTCCTTGCAACAAAACCATCAATGCAGCTAGGATAGCCAAACTATTCTTCAGGAATGCTTTCCCCAGATTTGGACTTCACAACCAGGTTATATCTGACAGAGGTCCTCAATTCACCTCAGTATTCGCCCAGGAACTCACTTGACTCCTACAATATGATCTAGCCCTATCTACTGCCTACCACCCTCAAACCAATGGAGAGACTGAATGAGTTAACCAGGAATTAGAAACATACCTATGAATATTCTGCAATGGAAACCCCACTAAGTGGCATGATCTTCTCCCTATGGTCAAATTTGCTTACAATTCTGCTGCTCACTTGGTCACCAAACAAACACCATTCGCTCTCATGATGGGATATGAGCCCCAAGCTTACCCAGCCATTGGAAGGACCTTTCTCCCTGCCCTCAAATCTTGCATGACAATTCTTGACAAAGCTGAACAGGAAGCAAAAGCTGCCCACATAACTGCTCAATTATGAATGAAGGAAAAAGTATGGTCCAAATACAAACCCTTCAAAATCAGAGATAAAGTGTGGTTAGAAGGAAAGAACCTTCACATTCCCTACTCTTCTAGAAAACTAGCCCCTAAACAAGAAGGCCCCTTTGAAATTGAAAAAGTCATCTCCTCTGTGTCCTTCCAACTCTGACTCCCCCCTTCCTGGAAAATCCATCCAGTCTTTCATGCTTCTCTCCTTACCCCATATGTGGAGACCAGTGAACATGGACCCAACTTCCTCAAACCTCCTCCAATAACTATCAAAGGAGAAGAATATAAAGTGGAAACAATCTTAGCCCACCGAGGCACCTTTGGACAAAGATGATATCTCATCAAATGGAAAGGATACTTGTTGGCTGAAAATACCTAGGAACCTGCTATTAATCTATCCAATGCAAGGAGTCTGCTGTGGAATTACCAAGCAAGGCACCCATCTGCCTTTCTGCAGTAGTTACTTGTTCTGACCTGACACAAGAACCCTGATTCTATAACTCTGAAATGATCTGAGACTGATGGTCTGTGCACTGCAAAAGAACCCATAAAAGGATGACTCTCTCCAAGAACCAATACCTCATCCCACTGCCTTTATTATGCAATTCTCCCTTGAGTTCAATGTACTCCTCACCCTCCTCATTACCCTCCTACTAGTTTAGGTGGTATACTTAGTCCATGACCTAGCCAACAAGTCCAGATTCTGGGCTGTCAAAGTATGTGTTTGGGAGAAAGTGTGGTTGTACCTGTCATGGGGTGACAGGTCTGTGGAAGCAGAACAGGAATGCTAGTGGGTGGAGAGCTCCACATTGGGGCCCTGGATCCCATCAAGCCACTGATATGCCAACATAGCCGACAACACAGGATGGTAGTGCCTCAGGACAGGAATTGGAGGGAGGTTACCGGGCCAGAGGTGGAGCACCTAGTGGAGTCACCAATGTTAAATAGCAGATGAGCTGACCTGGAGTAGTAACAGAAACCCCACTCCCAAATGGCCATCACTATCCACATCAATGAGGACACTCATCTCACTGATCCTCTCAAACCATTTCATACCTCACAAACTGTAAGCAAGGCCTATGGAGATATCTACTGTTTCCATTGACTCCCTAGATGGCAACTGTGGGATGCCTTAGACCACATGCTCAGAGACTTGTCCATCATTATCATGATAAACCAACTCTCCAAGTTCACCTTACTTGAGATCATCCCACTGACCATGAATCTCTTCCATTGCTACCAAGCAATTTTAGACTCCACTACCCAGCTCCCCCAGGATGCCAGTCTTGCTGCCCCTTATGCCCTCACCAGATCCTCCATCTTGCAGATAAGAGATTACATCCTGGAAATCTTGGTCAGGGTGGGATTCCTGGGTCTCCTAGAAGGAATTCCTGCCATCATGTTCGAGGACTTCATGTGGCCCATCTTGCAGACACTTGATCCTCATGAGATCCAGTTGTTTCGATCTCATGGACTGCACTCCCACCCTGTCTCTCTTGTAGATACCTATATCATCAGGACCCAAAACTCCTCATCGAGTTCTTCACCTTCCCAGATGGCTTCCTCCACCAGTATACACTCCCTATCACAAGTATCTCCAATTATGGCAGAAGGCATCATCACCATGCCAGCCAGATCCTCATATACTGCAATCCCAGAACAAGAAAACTCTCCAATCCCTGTTCCACCTCTCCAAGCTAGATCTAGGGCTCAACAAAGAGCTGAGCATCAAAACTTTGACCACCACTTCCTTTGACCCTTCATTGACTCATTCACTGACTTCATCACTCAATCTGGTGATCGATCAGATAATTCCCCCATCTGTTACACTTGCAGGGAATCTGGACATTATTGCCCAGATTGACCCCAGTACACATGCCCATTTTGTAGGGTATCAGCTCCTGGTCACTCCCAGTACAACTGCCCCAGATATTGCTGCAGAATGTGTAATAGTTTGGTGCACTCTGGGGAAGATTGCCCATGAACTGGTGATCCCCCTGCTTCTGAGCATGGAAGCCAGACTTAATTCCACATGGCAGTTCTGTCAACAAGTGTGGATCTCAGAGGCAGGGCCTCCAGTGTACAAAGGAGGTATTGTTACAAGAAATGCAACTGTGTTCAGCGCAGTGCAGTATGTCTGGTCCTTGATGAGTTTTTCCTCTCCTTCGTTCTATGATCATTCTACTGTCTATTCCACAGATGGTCATATTCCTTTTGGGTTATATTCAGCTCCTATGCCACCATCATTTTCCCTTGATAGAGAACTGCCTCTGTTACTGTTCTATTGATTGTTGTTATGCTACCCACTACCTTTCTGGACACTATTCTCCTTAGGTGATTCTCTCACATCACCTTGTGTTCCCCCTCTCCCATAAAGCTGTCAAGATATGATAACTAGATATGACTCATTATTGGCCAATTCTTAGTCATATCCTTTTCTCTAACCAGTATATCTACTTGTGCCATGTACTCTTATTCCCCAGCTAGTTCTACACAATCTACATGTAGTTTTCTGGCCTCCATGAGACTGCCAATTGCAGTTAGTGAGAACTTCCTGTGTCTTCACACTACACCTCAGAGTGTGCACTTGGCTAGGGTCTTTGTTTGAGTCTGGACTTATCATCCAAACTCTTGACTTGCTGGATAACTCCATGCAAGTGTAACATCCTGCTCTCATTGCACCCTTCAACCACCTTCTGACTCAGAACCTGAGGAAACCCCTCAGCACACCCCAGCCTTGTCCACCCCCCCCCTGCCCCAACCTCTTTGCCCACCTAGCCCCTCTGTCTCCAGCCCACTCCCCCAGGAGAATCACTGGATCATCCTTGATGAACCCCATCCATTGACAGCTCACTCAGTCCCCAGCACTCTCCCAGTTAAGTCTAGGACCCCCTCACCCAGACCACTTACCCCAGCACCTGCAGTCACTCCCCCAGCACCAGTCCTTGCCCCCCCTACACCTCCAGTAGTCACCTCCATAGCCCTGGCACCCCTAGCACCCCTAGTACCACCCCCAGCACCCCTCATCACCCCAACACAGCCCTCAGTACCCATGGCTACCACCCAACCCTGTTACAGTTTTTCCTTTTCTACTGCTAAGTTCCTCTTCATTACCGGACTTCCCAAGATAACTACTAGAGTTACTAGGATCACCTTGGAACCTTATCCAAACCTAACCAGTAACCCTGCATAGCCCTTCAGCCACCACCTTTTGATCCAATGATCCCATCTTTTGCTATGCATTGATATATCTCTTACCTTAGTTACTGCCAACTCATCCTGACTCATCATGGCTGTCCACACAGCATACCCTGATACTATACAGTGACTCACAAAATTGACCCAATGTTTTACATTTTTTGATTGTTTGTTGAATAACTCTGGAAAACAAACAGGTATAAATAAAGTGTCAGTGAATGAAAGGAAGTATTTACCCTCCGCTAGATGTGGGTAAAAGAATTATGTAATTTAGATCAGTAACCATGGAGATATACATCATTTAAAACTGACACTCATTGGGACAATTATGTGAGTGTCATTTGAACATATCAGAATCTGATGCTCCACTGTGTCCATAGCAACCAACAATTAATAGATTGTTACCATGGTTATGTTAATCTATAATAAAGCAATTTAAGCTGGATAAACATTCTTGAGACTCTTTAATCCCATCATGCATCCTATTTCCTCTTCTTAGAAGAAAATATCCTTTCTCTAGCTTCCGATGGCTATTCAATTTGCCAAATTGCCTCCAGGGCTGGTGTTGGCAAGTCTATCATATCCAGGATACTTCAGGATGTCCTTCAAGACTAATTTACTTCCTCTGCTGGTTGTCCTTCAAAGCTTTCTATTTACTCTAGATAAACCATTATCAATCAAATCACCACTGGAGAGGTCTTTAATGCTGTTCAGACCATCAAACACATCAACAGCATCATCTCTAGTCCAGTCTCCTCAGAAACAGTGAGGAAACTCCTCAGGAGGAATTCATTCAAAGCTGTAGTAAAGCAGAAGAAGCCATTGCTGAGTGTAGTGCACAGAATAAAGCACTTGGATTTACTTTGAAGTACAAGAAGTGGACTGTAGAAGACTGGAAGAGGGCAATATGGTCAAATAAGACTAAAATCAACAAGATTGCCTCAGATGGAAGACAATGGGAGTGGAAAAGGCTGGAGAGGGGTTAATTGAAAGAGAAGTCCAAGATACAATAAAGTTTGGTGGAGGAAACACTATGGTATGAGACTATATGGGTTATGAGGGTGTGGGGAAACTTGTAGAGGTTGAGGGAAGGATGAATGCTGAGTAGTATTTAGTTATTCTGGAGGTCAACTTGCTGTTCAGCATGAAGAAAAGTGGAATTCCTTTAGAGGGTCTTATCTGTCAACATGACAATGACCCCAAGTATACCTCAAAAAAGGCCAAAGAGTGGAGGAAGGATAATAATATCACTTTTCTAGATTGGCCTCCATAGTCTCCAGACTTCAATTTAATTTAACACCTCTAGAATCACCTCAAAAAACAACATTGCAAATATCCAAGGCAAATCAAGAGAATTTGGAAGATATGCAACAGAGTTGCAGAAGTGTGGGGAAAGGTAGAGCCAGAAGTGTGTCAGGAGTTGATTAAAAGCATTCCTAGGAGGTTTGAAGCAGTGATCAAGGCTAAAGGTGGTCACAAAAAGTATTAAAACTGTTACAGGACGATACTGGAACACTTCTTATTGAGACGATCTTATCTTATCTAATCTTATCTGACACTCTTACGATTAGATTACGAGGCTATGGCCACTTCACGATCCTAACCACAATTCCCCCTACGATCATTCACAACCCTTGATGCCTTATGTATCAGGTGTGGACTGACTTCCATTATGATGCCTTATGGTTAGCGCATGTAGATCCATGTGGACTCCTCACGGTACATCGTAGATACGAGTACAACATGTATATACTATAGTATGTATATATACCCGAGGAACCTCTGGCTATCCCCTAGCCAAGTTCACTTGGTCTTTACCCCCTTCTACCCATGG
>JBBPTT010000751.1:0-17241 GCA_038094175.1 Boletellus aff. lepidospora
GAATCTCCCGTCGGCAGTGGGGAGGATGGCGATGTCATTGTAGTCGGCAAAGTCATTATCATGGCGTCCACCAGGTCCGTTGCGGACATCGTACACTGTCAGAGGACCGGTTCCAGAAAGAATGTGTTTGATGAGATGTCCCATCTCTCGGATTTCATGTTTGGACGACGTGGTGAGGATGTCTTGAATCAATGGTTGGGTCGCAATGTCGCGATAGGGACCGGTGTCCTGGTCTTGTAAAGTCAAGAGCCGAGAGAGCACTTTAGCAAAGACCAATTGGGTGTCATCAGTCAACGCGCCCTGTTGGAACGCGCGAACAAAGGCACCCCAAAAGACTGGGGGTTCCACGATATGGAACAACACGTTGTCCAAGGCGCCGCCACCCACATCGGAGGCTCTCAGGAGATATTGCAGGGCAGTGGAGCCCATCCCGTTCATGAAATCGACTGATAGGTCGCATCGCATCGCAGACTGGACTGAAGACAGACCGAGGGCACTCTCAGTGATGGCACCCAAACACGCGGCGGGGTCGTCTTGGGCACAGAGCCCTTCCAGGAAAAGGGCGGCGCCACGAGAATCAAGCTTGACTGACCCAGATAGGACATCTAGAAAGCGTTTTTTAAGTTTAGAAACACGGCTAGAGGGGAGGGAAGAAGTCATGCGAGCCTTGGTTGGGCTGGCAAGTGGAGGTTAAAGACATGCAAGGAAATGCACAGCAAGTTCGGCGCCCTAGTCAAAGTGGACACGAGGTGATCCACATAAGTAGTGCCTTTGGGTTGAGGAACTTGCACGTGTCGACGAGAAAAAAAAACCTGGTGCCTCGTCGCACAGCACCTAGTAGTACTCCATGCCAACGAGGTTTGCGCTCAACTTCAAGGCTGGCCTTGTTGAGTCCCGGGACACGTATCTCGTCGAAGTCCGAGTTTGCTGGCGATGCCACTGGTTGGAGGTCGAGTTAGTCCAGCTCGCTTACTACAAGGGAAAGGGGAAACTCGGGAGCGGTTCCCCTGCGTTGGTCCGTGTCATCAAAGACTCCAAAGTCGTTCCTTTGCTTGACGTTGGCAAACTGGCCCTGTAGGTCTGGTTGCCGGTACTGGCACATGCGACGCTCGGCATCACCCCTCCCTTGAGTTCGTTTCATCACTATGCCAGAAAGGTAGGTGATGTACGTTGGAGTTGGCACGTACTCCCCGCGCTAACAAAGACATTCCCTTTTTTCCAGCCCTAGAGGTTACCATACTATGAGCAACCCGTGCACAAAAAGTCTAGGACGTTCACTTACTCATTCACACGGGGCGCTGTCGATTCCGGAACATTTTCTGGGGCGGCGTCTGAGTTTAGGTGATGGGAGAACCCATTCGAAGATATGGGACATTTGGACTTGGATCCTGACGATTCGATGCTTCAATGTCATAACGTCGGCGGGTGACAATGCGTTGCATTATGCCCAGCCCAGGAGGGTGAGTCAAGGTATCGCTGTCTGCTCGTTGAGTTGATCGAATCAAGGTCATCTCCCAGAGCTCAAGCTCGCAGCGCAGCGCTCCTTGGAATACGACTCTTTCGCCTTGTTTGCTCCGCGAGCCGCCGGACTACTACATTGTTCCTCTTATCTCTTCCATTCCGGCACGTCAACGACAAGAAGCCTGTAAAGGGCTTTTACATGAATACCTACAGTGGACCGCCACTCCGTCTCACACAAATCATCTTTTCGGTCGCCGGGGTGTTCAATGGTGCGGAGGGGTTGTGCAACGTCGCCGCCATAGCAGGGCAAGCGAAAATATTGAAAGAGAAACTTATGCTCGTACTTTTAAACCCATTGGGCGTCGCGCTTCACCACGACGCGCACTCGACCTGGTAAACGAGCAGTGATTCACGCCCGATGACCATGGTAATACCGAGATCAACCTCCTCGAGTTTGGTCGTGCCGCCCACAGAATCGCGCATGCCTTCCGTTCCGCTCGCAAGGGCGACGAGCGACAGGTTGTGATGGTCATCGTGAACTATGACACGATCCTCTATCAAGCCATTCTCACTGGGATCTCCGTCGCAGGACTGATTGTGAGTGTACCTGCCTGACTATCGTGATAAGAACCATTTTTCATCGCACGTCAGCCATTCCCGGTCTCGCCGAGAAACTCTACTCCTGCCGAGTGGACATGATGAAGAAGACCAATTGTCCGCGGATCGTGACGCTACACCGGAGCTTGATCGGCGAAGTTTTCAAGATGGTCTCTGATCGTGAATTGATTGTCGATGAAATTCCGACGCTATCATACGCGTTCCCGAATCTTGGCAAGGAGATCCAAACTTAGCCGTTTTTGTCGTATGTACCAGCCGCGTCACGCCCAGACCTCAACGCGCCCTCGCTCCATATCCATTCCTCAGGCAGTACAGGCTTCCCAAAGCCAGTACCGCACAGTCACAAGGTCCAAATCCACTTGATGACGCAACGTGAGTTCGTCGTTTTCTTTGCATCGTGACGATCTTGATGTGAACGTAAATCTAGCGGTGATGGATTATTTCCATCGTATGCCTGCTGGTGAACGGGTGGCAGTCATGGCATTACCTCCTTTCCACAACTACGCCGTGATGATGCAAGTCTATCTTCCAATCGCATGCTTCGTGATAGCCGCCGTCTATTCACCACAAGCTATAGTCGATACGCAGGCTGCTCCCGTCATACCCACGGCCAACAACATGCTGGATAACATACAGCGTACTGACTGTAAGGTATTGCTGATAGTTCCAACATTTTTGGAGCACTGGGCTGCCTCTAAGGAGGCTGTGGAGGTTCTCAAGGGTCTGAATTTGGTAGTACGCGTCAGCGTTGCTGTGTCCTTTCAAACCTTTTGACGTTGGTTCTCCCTCTTAGATTATGGAGGCGGCCCCTTGGCGGACAAGATTAAGAATGCATTGTATGCTGCTAGTGTTGCACTCGTGCAGGGATACGGCGGGACGGAATTTGGTGGTCCGGTACCGCTTCGCGAAAGAAAGGCCGTTTGTCGAGCAGGCAAATAAGATCGCGCCAGCATTCAGTAGAATATTCAAGGAAATGATTCTCATCGCGGATCTAGACCTGCCGATGGTGAGAACTCCGAAGGGGACTGTGCAAAAGAAGGGGACGATCAAGGCATACGCAGCAAAGATTAATGTATTGTGCGTGTCTCCCGGCTTCTTAGAACCTCTATTAATACTTGTCTTTCCTAGATATGATGTCATGGAGGCTACTTATCAGTCATCCAGTGGCTCAGCTGGGCCGTTGAATTGGGATTCGGAAACCGTCCTGACATGGTTAACGAAGCATTCGTCTGTCGTCACTCAGGGACGCAACATTAATCCTAGCACTGATTTGTTTGCTCAGGGCTTTGACAGGTGAGTGGTTCTGGAGGGGATGTTTTGCAGTCTTACCGTCGTCCTACAGTCTGGGCGTAACACACTTCCGAAATCGACTCTTGAGCGCTATGCATAGTTCGCTGGACTCCAAGATACGGGACATGGCTTCTCGTATCTCCCCGAGCATTATTTTCGAAAACCCGACGCTCGAGCTTCTTGCAACTCATATCGCGGATATCGTTGGTGAACGCGGATCCTGGGAAAGTCTGAACTCCAAGCAACAGCGCGTTCAAGCGATGAATGCCATGATAGAAAAGTACACTATCGGACTGCCAGGATTTTCTACATCGGTCAACGGCACGTCGCACAACGGAACGGGTACTGATCAAGCGGCTGTACTACTTACTCGATCTACCAGTGGCCTCGGCTCGTTCCTCCTCTCACATCTCATAGAGGATCCTACGGTCGAGAGGGTATATGCACTGAACCGACGTTCGTCTACTTCGCTCGAGGAGCGACAGAGGTCCGCGTTTATTGACTGGGGTCTTTCCGTCGATCTTTTGAGTTCCGAAAAGCTTGTCTATGTCGAAGCCGAAGCCTCCCAAGACAATTGTGGCTTATCGCCCAACTTGTACGATGGGGTACCGGTCCCCACCGTACCATGTCCCACTTTTCTGAGCAGCTTGAATAGATCCGGGACTCGGTCACAGTCATCATCCATAACGCATGGTGTCTAGACTTTAACCTATCCCTTGTCTCGTTTGAACCCAGCATCAAAGCGACCCGGAACCTAATCGATCTTGCACTGACATCCTGCCACGGACGCTCGCTCCGGTTTGCGTTCATGTCCTCAGTCGGCACTGCACAATCCTGGGATCGCACACAAGGGCCATTTCCGGAGGGGATCCAGCCAGACCTGTCTTCCGCTGTGGGGACCGGGTACGCAGAGTCGAAATACGTCTGTGAACAGGTGCGTCCTGCTAGCCCCGGATAGCGGTAGGGAGGGGATCCAGCGATGCTCACCCACCGTTGTCTTTTGAGATTCTCGCCCAGAGCGGACTCCACGCGACGTCGCTTCGAATTGGCCAGATAGCTGGAGGGGGCACCAACGGGGCGTGGGCGACAACGGACTGGGTGCCGATCATCGTCGAGTCGAGTGTCGCTCTGGGCGCGCTCCCGGATTTGCGAGGGGTGCGTGGTACGTTCCACTCGTCAAAGGGGCGGGCGATGCTGATCGAGGTGATCAGGCGGTTTCCTGGATGCGCACCGAGGACGTGACCGCAACCGTCCTGGATGTCGCGTTCGCCGAGGAACAGAGTGTCCCGCAAGCGGTCAACGTCGTCAATCCCGAGCGTCCAGCGTGGACAGACGTAATGACGTTTGTCCGAGACGCCACGGCGAAGCAAAATGTGTCGCGCCATAACCATCCTTTGCCGCTGATCCCGTTCGTAGACTGGGTGACCCGTGTGGAGAAGAAGGCCAAGGATGCCACGCCAGGGGACCTCGCCGACGTCGTGCGTTGCCCACTGTCGGCGAGTGTTTGTCGTCCATGCTGACGTGGTTTTTTTGTCGCACCAAGCCTGCGATTAAACTGCTCGAGTTTTTCCGTGGCATGGCTCGCAAAGACGAGTCAGCGCAGACGCAAGGGTTCCTCGGTGAGACGGGCGGTTTTCCAGAGCTCAGCGCCGTCGAGGCGCAGCGTGTCAGCAAGACCGTGGCGCACATGCAGCCAGTGGGAGAGACGGAAGCCTATGCATGGGTCAGGTATTGGAACGAGAAATGACTTTTTTCTTGAGTAACCTGCGACACCTCGACACCGCACCAAACTGGAAATTCACACAGGTTTGTAAATAAATGGTAGCGCACGGAACTGTAGTCCTGTGCTTGGTGTACTGTCCGTCATTCGACAGGGTTCAGAAGGATGGATCTAGAGAACGCCCAAAGCAAATCAATCAGATGTCTGATCGCAAACGAGTCCCCAGCGCGAGTGGGTCAACTCGGAGTATGAACTTCCCACAATCATCAGCGACTCTGGCGGCGATGATTTGAATGTTTTGCAGCTCCGATGCAGCGATGAGAGATAGTCGCCGACTCCTTGACCAATAACTCTATCAGTGTTTCGCGATAGCCGACATGCTTTCTCTACGCTCAGTCCTCACGCAGATCTGGACTTCCCGTCTATCCAGAAACCAGGCAGTGGGTCTGTGGTCCGTAAAATAATGCCGTCATGCTCAGCACTGGCCGTCTCAAATGATCGAAGCCTGATCTATGTGCCATTGTAACCCTATGGGCTGCTGTGCAGCAGCCAACTGACTTCCAGGTTTGTTGGCCGAACGGTGCCCACCCATCATATAATAAACCTATGATATGTTGGCGTCACAGGGCGTCGATCCACTCACACTCTTGTCTCTCCTCACAAAGCAGACCAACAAACCTTCCGGTATCATCTGTGTTATTCAACAATCATGCAAGTCACTTCCCTGCATCACATCGTTGCGCTCGCCTCCATGATCACCCTGCAAGTCATTGCTCAGGAATGTGGTCTTAGCCAGAGGAACTCAGAGACCACACAAATCGACTGTAAGTATTAGGTCAGGTGCCATAATGCAGAGAGTCCCTCATACCCCCCACCATAGCGAGTGTTGCCACTGAGCCCGAGTCTGGTAAGCCTGTTGGTGGGCAAGGCACCAAGACAGAGGAACTTGAGTGTAAGCCAGGAGTAATACGCGAGTGTGTTTGCTTGTGATGCTCATCCTCCGTTTAGCGGATAAATGTGGGTTCTGAGAAACAGAAAGCTCGCAAAACACGGAAGAAGGGCAGGAAGAGCATAGCTGGGCCACAGTTCTGGTGCAGACGTTCCCAACCAGAAAATTGTTAATATGAAAGAAATATACAATGTGTTTTCTTGTTGAAATAGTAGACAACCGTCTGTTTTCGTGCATCGAACGCCGATTTTCGGACCTTACTATAATCAGATGCAGTGCGTCAGTGTTATCGGAAATTAGCCAAGTGGCCCCTACTATGCCGACACAACGTTACACTACTCATAAGACCTTCAGCGTTGGTGACAGTGATGCAGTCCAAGGTGACTTTTTTGGCGGGGGGAATGAATTTCAACACCAGCCAAAGGTAAGTTAGTACAGGTGAAGTGAATGTCTCTGTTGGGTTTTCAAGAAAGTACGATCTCCCTCATTCTCCCGTCCAGGCAGGGTCCGCGTCGACCTTTTGCCCGCTAACAATTCCGTCCTTTAACGGGGCTAGAAATCTTCATCCAAACTCGGCAAACATCACCGTCCCCCTACCACCGCCAATCGAATGGCTTCCGGGTCCTCCGGATCTCCTTCTGCTGTGTCCTGTTCTGCGTCCGGCACGGGCTCCGCGAACGCCATCTCAGACACCGCCGTACTTCCTCCGGTCGTACCAAGATGGCGGGACGATATCCCGAACCCGCTGTCGGGCTCGCACCATCCTCCACGAACATCGCGGTCGAACAGTTCCCGCACGCTGATGATGAACCGGGGCATTATCAGGTAGACCCCTGTGGTAGAAATCGATCCAACAAAGATCATCGAGACATTGTTTGCCGCAAACCCCCCCTGGGCTATCGAGCTAATGTTGAAGAACATGATCCTAGAATCGGGGGGGTTCAAAGTTTCGTCGAAGGCGGAAGAACAACGGATGGGAGAGACGTACATAAAAAAATAAAGGATGCCATTCTTGACGAAGAGATTGATGTATCGATTGGGCTGCCATCGTTTCGTTGTCTTGTACATCTCGATGGACTCCTTCGAGGCCGGGACTAGAGCGAGAGCGAAAACAAGAACAGCGAGAATCAACCGCGGAATGACTGAAATATAGTTGTACAGGGTCCATGGAACGTTCAGTGCCGCATTGCAAAACGCGGAGTCTTCGAGTTGAACCACCGTGACTAGAAATGAAACATGACAATAATCGGCTGAGATCGCACCGACAATAGCGACTCGACTGAAAAACGTACTTGACAAGTGGGTATTGGGATTTTCGTATATGGCTGCCACGACGATCAGTATAGCTGTTTGCACTATGAGAACGAAGAGCAGTATGTAAAGTATCATTCTGGATCGATTCCACATTGCGTAAACACGTAGGATCATCATCACTGGAACTGAGGTTCACAGGGAGAAATTGAACTCGGACACGAGAACTCACGATCAGCGGCGGTGAGAAATACTGGGAACGTCCATGCTGAAACCAGGTAGAGTGCGGTACCTTTGAAATATTTGGTCCATCTCCTTGGTACTGAAGAAAGTTCAGGTGATATGCGCACATCTGTTCGACTGTCAATACTACAATTCATCCGAGCAGGGAGTCTAGATCCATACGTCTGTCAGAATGCGACCCTCAGTTGTACTCAAGGATCAGATATAACATACAGAGACCTACCTCGACTGGGCCAGGAACAAGGGAAGAACCGACTGTTGATATAGTGGACACTTGTGATCAGTCTAATCAATCACGCAGATTTCTGTGCTAGGCTCACCGAGTGAGCCGGAGCTTCAGGATTGGATAGGATCATAGAATTCATGCCTTTGTCCAACATAAATGGCAATTAACATAGGCTCACATGACCCAGGCAAGGCCTGTGTAGCGAACCTGCCGGAGCCGTCAATTGGAAAAGGCAGGTGGTCGAGAATCAGTAATGGGGCCGCAATGCCGCATACGCACAATAATGAATATCAAAGATCCCCATGTCCATTTCTTGCGCTGTGGAATGCTGATCAACCATATGACGCTCGCTCGACAACAACGTCGTCACCCAAATATAGTCTACCTTTGGTGAGTGTTAGAAAGTGATGCTGCAAAGGAAAGAAAGAAGAAAGAGATACCTCGCTCGAAGAGGTAAGAACTGTAGAGGAGCGGTTATGGTGAGTAAAACGGAAATGAGAAGAGGGGTATGACCTACTATAGTCGTATCCCACTGCGACGATTGCCGTGACTACACCAGCCTATAAGATCAGTTACTGAATGGGGCTGTGACAAGCGCACGCACGGGAGACGTCGTTATTCAATTGGAGCAACCTCAAAGCGGACCGTAAGTCGGAGGACATTCTCGTACGAAGCACGCCCAAAAGCAGTGGATAGCAGTTAGAAGAGCGGGCGGAGCCTGTGGAGGTGGGATGGAATCACTGGAAACTTGATAGCCAGAACTTCGCGACGACTTATATCTCGTACCGCCCACTTGGGCCGCGGCCATTTGCGTCATGAATCACGATGGGACGCAAAGCGGATGTAGCCACCTTCTCCATCATGATTCAGCAATCTCGTGGTTGAAAATTGAGCAGGGCGGTACATAATAAATGAATAAATCCGGGACTCGGTCAGTCATCATCCATAACGCTTGGCGCCTAGACTTCATGTAACCAAAGCGACCCGAAACCTGATCGATCTCGCACCGAAATCGCACCACGAACGCTCGCTGTTCACGTCCTCAGTGGGCACTGTACAACTCTGGGACCGCACACAAGGGCCATTTCCGGAAGGAGTCCAGCCAGACCCATCTTCCGCTGTGGGGACTGGGTATGCGAAATCGAAATACGTCTGTGAACGGGTGCGTTATGCTAGCCCCAGACAGCGCTAGGGAGGGGATCCAGCAATGCTCACCCATCGTTGTTTTTTAAGATTCTCGCCCAGAGCGGGCTCCACGCGACGTTGCTTCGAATTGGCCAGATAGTTGGAGGGGGCACCAACGGGGCGTGGGCGACGACAGACTGGGTACCGATCATCGTCAAGTCGAGTGTCGCTCTGGGTGCGCTCCCCGATTCGCGAGTGGTGCGTGGTACGTTCCACTCGTCAAAGGGGCGGGCGATGCTGATCGAGGTGATCAGGTGGTCTCCTGGATGCGCACCGAGGACGTGGCCGCATCCGTCCTGGATATCCGTTCGCAAAGGAAAAGAATGTCCCGCAAGCGGTCAACGTCGTCAATCTCGAGCGTTCAGCGTGGACGGACGTAATGACGTTTGTCCGAGACGCCATGGCGAAGCAAAACGTGTCGTGCCATAACCATCCTTTGCCGTTGATCCCGTTCGCAGACTGGGTGGCCCGCGTGGAGAAGAAGGCCGAGGATGCCACGCCAGGGGACCTTGTCGACGTCGTGCGTTGCCCACTATCGGCGAATATTTGTCGTCCATGCTGACGTGGCTTTTCTTTTTCGCACCAAGCCTGGGATCAAACTGCTCGAGCTTTTCCGTCGCATGGCTCGCAACGGCGAGTCAGCGCAGACGCAAGGGTTCCTTGGCGAGACGGGCGGCTTCCCAGAGCTCAGCACCGTCGAGGCGCGGCGCGTCAGCAAGACCGTGGCGCACATGCGGCCAACGGGAGAGACGGAAGCCTATGCATGGGTCAGGTATTGGAACGAGAATGGACTTTTTCTCTAAGTACACCTCGGCACCGCACCAACTGGAAATTCGCACAGGTTTGTAAATAAATGGTAGCACACGGAACTGTAGTCCTGTGCTTGATGATGTACTGTCCGTCATCCGACAGGGCTCGGGAGGAGAAAGGGCCAAGAACGAATTGATCGTGTGTTCGAAGGCAAACGAGTCGCCGGTGCGAGTGGGTCAAATCGATCGGGCCTTGAACTTCCCACTTCGGCTTGTCGGCACAACCATCAGCCATGGCGGCGATGATCAATGTTTTGCAGCTCCGATGCGGCCATTTTGCTTCCATTCGCCATGTATTACTTGGCTTCCGTCCTAGCAACCAACCGCTCGGTCGTTTGCGCCACGGCTGCAGACCATTCTGGGTAGTCGACACTGATCGTGTCAAGCTGCACTGTTTTCCAACCCATAAATTTCGGTTCGAGGACTCAGTGAAGCAGCCACTGACAAGGTTTAGAGCGAGCCATCCAAACTCTGATGAACGACGGCAGCCACGAAGGACCGCACGGTGTCTACGCGTGGCCACCCCGTCAAAGCATCGCTGGGATGACTCATCGGTATCCGTTTTCATACATTACCATCGTGGTGGAACGGTATCTTGAATTGAGACGGCGATGCTCACATGCGGATAGGAGTTAGCGGTAGTGTGGCATGTACTATCCCTGCCACATCACCGGCGGGGACCATTGGGCGCACCAGCTAACGCTACGTGTAGAGTGGTGTGACCCGTCCGGTGTCCAGGACGCAAGCCGTCAATGGCCATCAGGACTACCAGTACCCCGCCGTACTACCAGTACCCCGCCGTACTCGAAAACAAGACTCGAATACCCGCTTTGTCCGTCATGACTATGAAACATTTTTTCCCCTACTACCTTTTGCTAGTGCAGATTCCCGCCGTAAATCTGTGCAGTCCAGCATGTCATTCATTATCCTGCTGGCACGCCGGTGGGCGACGGCGCAGACTCATCTTGGCAAACGAGCTGGAAGGGTAGTTAAATATCCCCTTCCAGTGCTCAATTGAGCCAAGGGGAATATTTTTTACATCAGGAATCATGATCAAGCCATTTACTGTGATGTGATGAACCTTGCCAGCGGTCCGAGTCATGTCCGCTCATGGAGTGATGGTTAACGCGAACGCATCAGCTGCTCTCTGGATAAATCCAGCGATAGGAGATAGTCGCTGACTCAACTAATAACTGTAGTGTTTTGCGAAAGTTGGCGTGCTGCCTCTACGCTCAGTCTGCGCACAGATCTGAACTTCCCGCCCATCTAGAAACCAGAAAGTGGGTCTGTGGCCCGGAATATCTTGTCGATGTCTGAACAGGGTAAACAACGCCATCACGTTCAGCACTGGCCATTTCAAATGATCGAAACCTGAGCTATGTGCCGTCGTAACCCCATAGGCTGCTGTGCAGTAGTCGACTGACTTCCATGTTCGTTGTCAGCCGAATGGTGCCCACCCGTCCAGGATATAAACCTATGATAGATTGAAGTCAAAGGGCATCGATCTACTCACACTCTTGTCCCTCTTCACTAGGCAGACCGGCAAGCATTCCTGTGCTGTTTGACAATCATGCGAGTCACTTCCCTGTATCACGTCCTCGCACTCGCCTCCATAATCACCCTGCAAGTCGTTATGGCTTCGACTGGTCCTGAGGCCTGTTATCTTCGCCGGAGGAACTCAGAAATCACACAAGTTGACTGTAAGTATTAGATTAGGTGCCGTGATGCAGGGATAGTCTCCCATACCTTCCATCTTAGCGAGCGTTGCTGCTGAACCCGAGTCTACCAACCCTGTTGGTGGGAAAGGCACCAAGTCGAAAGACCTTGAGTGTAAGCCAGGAGCAATATGCGAGTGTTTGCTCGCGATACTCATCCTCCGCTCAGCACCCGACGGTCTTGAAGGCAGCCTTAGTTGTTTCTGAGAGATAGGGAGCACACAAAGCATGAAAGAAGGGCAGGAAGAACATAGCTAGGCCACAGTTCTGATCCAGACATTCCAAGCCTGAGAGTTGTTGTATATGAAAGAAATATATGATACGTTATCTTGTTGAAATAGACCAGTGTCCGTCATTGTGCACCGAACGCCAACATATTCGTTTGTATGCAGCCTGGACGCACAGATTCTCGGGGTCACAAATGAAACTTCGTGAGCTCGAATGCATCCGGGGATGGGCTCGTAGATACAACCGGAGTCATGCATTTAGGTAATGTTTGCGAGGAGGAGCACTGGAATGGTCACGATACCTGAGGTTTCGTCGTCGTAGATTCTCGTCCAGATCGAGCTCCACGCGACGTCGTTCTGAACTGGTCGGCAGATAGCTGGACGGGAGTTAATGACATATCGACGAGACTGGGTACCGATCATCACCAAGTCGAGTGTTGGCCTGGCCGCGTCCCCTGGTGCACGAGCGGCGCATAATATATCTCCCTGCAATAGAAGGGGTGGTCAATGTCGATCGAGGTAATCAGATGGTGTCCTGGATGTGCACAGATATAGCCACCCTCGTCTCGGATGTCACGTTGACAAGGGAAAAGGACAGCCCGCAGGCGCTCAACAGCGTCAGTCACGAACGCCCAGCGTAGCGCCATCGCGAACCAAAACATGTTGCCCTTTACCACTGATCCCGTCCAGACTAGGTGGCTTGCATGGAAAAGAAGCCGAAAACGCACTGCCGGAGGACCTGGTCAACGTCGTATGTTCGCCGTTGTCCCCTTTCGGTAAATGATTATCGTCCACAATAGCGTGGGCATTTTTGCATAAAGCCTGCGGCCAAGTTTCCCGAGCCCTTCTGTGACGCGATTCGCAACGACGAGTCTTGCCGGGAAAGAAAAGGCGATCGGGTGTTTGATTCCAGGCTGCAATTAATAGAGCAGGCAGTGGTGCAGATGTCAAATATTTTGCGACTCTGAGGCAGATATAGTTGCTTACCTGCCAATAGATACTGGCCCGATTTCTAGACTCGTTGGTGAGCAAGACTCCAACACGGGGCAAGACTCGCATCCGGGGGTGGCACTGCCACCACAGGGCGATAGGCCGGCAGTGGTAGGGGTCTCATTATAGTGGCCGGGGTCTGGCCGTCAGCGTAGGTAGCCGTTGGTCACTGTGTAGTCAGTCCCTCAGTGTCCTGCCAGGACTTGAAGGGGCTGACTATCCGCCATCCTCAGGCCTGCCTTCCAGGGAGGTCACCTTCAGCCCCAATCCTTTCCACCGTGACATGATGGATGATTTTGCACTGTCCTCTATGTTCAGTCCACAATTGGTTCTCGACTTGCCATCTATCCGTAAGGCTTTATCAAAATATGAGCAAGCTAGATAACTCCCTCGATGACGAGCACAGTTAAAATTCGATCCAACATCATATCTTACTGTACAATAGCCATCTGACCCGGGCTTCGTGGCTGCCACAGCGCCAAGATGTTGCGGGTCCTTGGCTGGTGTACACCCGTCCAGGATATAAACCCAGGGTGGCCCCGAAACTAACGGCGTCGATCCTCCCCCACAAGGTAGACCGACAACATATCACACACGATATGATCCTACAACCATGCAACTCACTTCCTTGTCTTGCGCCCCCGCTTCCCTAATCACCTCGCGAGTCGTCGTGGCTTCTCTTTAAATTGTTCCAGATCCGAGTTGCCAAGGGAACTCAGAGACCGCACAGGTTGACTGTAAGTATTGGGTACCATGACGCAGAGACGTCAAACTTACCATTTGCGTCTTAGCGAGCGTCGTCAGTGAGTCCGAGCCTGTTATTTTAAATCCTACCGACCCAGTCAACGGAGGGATTCCAAGACGAGAAAGTTCGAGTGCAAGCCTGTGCACGAGTGTGTTTCTTGCCATGAAGCATATCCTCCCATTTCGGTACCTGACGGCGTTGAGGCTGGCCTTTCTATATTGCTCTGAGAGACTGACGGCACACAGCGCACAAAAGGGTGGCAGGAAGAACCATTAGCTGGGCCGCATTGTCGGTGCCAATGTTCCAGGCTCGGAGCCCCCGAATCCGCGATGTGAAAATGTGGATGGAGGCTTTGCAACTCTTATGTGGTGCATCATGTTGTTGGAACGGATAACTGATGATCTCACGTTCTATCTCTGCTACAGTCGCTAGGGCGAGACCTGTCGGGGGACATCGAACAAACATGGGACGTACCATGACCGATCGTATCTTTGACCATCCTGTCGTCAAAGCACATCAAGAAGTCTTGAAATTCTAAGTCGTACGTCCAGAGTCCTCCGACCTGGGTCTACTCTCCCGATACAGCAGTTCCAGCGATAAAGATTTGGAAAGCAAGGTCAAATGGGCCATTATTTAGATTGAATGCTTCAATGTATCAATGCAAGGGTAGAGATGCCAGAAACATACAGGAACGAAAAGCAAGAAAGAGAATTGTCGAGGAATAGCAGTGCGTTTCTCGCGTTCAGTACTGGGGAAACGTCAGAAACCCATGGTATACCCCTCGCGAAAACGAGTGCAGTCCAATCGCGATCACTGAATGGTGCAACGTGAGCCTGGGGTGGAGGAAGTCTCGATTTGCTTCTCTTTGGCAAGTTGTCGTTGCCTTTCCGCTTTCTGCTCTTCCATCCACTGTCGTTGCGTCCGCTCAACCTGTTCCTGATAGTAGCGCGCCGCCTCTTCCTCTGCCTTCCTCTTTTCTTCCTCCCATCTCTTGCGCATTTCGTCCGCTCGCCGCTGTTTCTCAAGCACCTGCGCTGCTTGCCTCTCGGCTTCAGCGACCCGTTCTAGTTCTCGTTGTCTTTCTACCTTGCGGTCCTCCAACCATTGGGCTACTTCCTGGCGGTGTCGCCTCGTCTCCTGCTTCTTCTTTTCTTCCTCCTGTTTCCTGCGCGCTTCCTCCGCCTTTTGCCTTTGCTCAGCTGCAGCCCTCTCAGCTTGCAGTCTGGCTTCAGCAACCCGTTCCAGTTCTCGTTGTCTTTCTGCCTTGCGGTCCTCCAACCATTGAGCTACTTCTTGGCGGTGTCGTCTCGCCTCCTCTTTCCTCTCCTCTTCCTCCCGGTTCCTGCGCGCTTCCTCTGCCTTTTGCCTTTGCTCAGCTGCAGCCCTCTCGGCTTGCAGTTTGGCTTCAGCAACTCGTTCCAGTTCTCGTTGTCTTTCCGCCTTGCGGTCCTCCAACCATTGAGCTACTTCCTGGCGGCGCCGCCTCGCCTCCTCCTCCTTCCTCTCTTCTTCCTCCCGTTTCCTGCGCACCTCCTCCGCCTTTTGCCTTTGCTCAGCCGCAGCCCTCTCGACTTGCAGCCTGGTTTCCATCTCCGCCATACGACGCCGGTGTTCCGCCTCTGCCTCCTCACGCTTCCTCTGCGTCTCACGTTGCTCTTGTGCCATAGCCTCGAGGCGCGCCGCCTTTTGGCGACACGGCCCACACGCTGTCGGCTGCGCGAGACGGCACTCCCACGTAATCCTGTGAAGTCCCTCCTCGCACAGGGCGCTCTTCACGTGCCTGCACTGTGACGCGTCGTGCGGGTCGCTCAGTGCGGACGACCCACTGGAATGGCATTTCAGCGGACACGTGTGTCCGCAGGCACGCATGAACCCGCTGTACGTCGTGTGAGAAGAGAGAAGGCCCCAGGCATGAGCGTTCGGTCCTCGCCAGTCCTTCTAAAACCAACACCACTCACCACGATTCCGTACACCCCCCGTCTGGACAATGATCATCGAAATCGCTCGCGCGTTTGAGGAGCACGGCGCGCGCGGAATGCCGCTCGCACCGGACCGGGAACCCTTTATAGACATGCTGCCCTTTCTCGAGCAGGTCAAAGAACCGCTTCCAGAGTGCACCCCCCTTCCTGGAATGCAAGAACGTGTGCGAGTTGCCGATCAAGATAAGCCCGTTTCGGGCGCGCGAGAGGAGGACATTGAGTCGCTCTGGAGAGTCCATGAACCCAATGGCATTTGACTTGTTCGATCGCGTCAGGCTCGCGATCACGATGTTGCTTTCCTCGCCCTGATAATTGTCTATTTTTATCCCAGGGGCGTTTCGTGAAAACGAGGAAAGGATCGTCTATAGAAACATATACACGCACCTATCGTAGCCAGACGAATTCGGTTTTTCTTGGATTTGCCGCCAGACGGTGAGAACGGGGACAGGCCCGCGCGCGCCAGATCCAAGGAATCCATATCATTCATGATCAGATCGTTGTCGCTGTCCAAAGCGTCACGGAGCCTGTGAAGTTGGCCGAGATACGGGGTGAGAACGACGATGTCATCACTCTTGTATCCCTGCTGGGCAAGGTACCGCACGATCTTGAGCACGATCTGCACCTCGTACGTGTTTTGCTTCGACGACTTGGTACCGCCGTCGGCTCGGTCGGCTACTAGCACGTTTTCGTCTTCGGGTTGGGTATGGTTCACAAAGATGACGTTCGATTGCACCCCCCGGATGTCGGGTCTGTCACGGGTTGAGGGAGCATCGACGAGCTCAGGATAAGTGAGTTCGCGAACAAAGGCGGAGATTTCGGGACGCATGCGATGTTGAGTCGAAAGGGTTTCGTGGGGGTAACCCTTGAGGACGAGACGCTCAAAGAGCGACCGGTTCAGGTCGAACCCCTCGCCTCTTTCGACAGTCAATTGATAATTGTTGACTTTGGGGCGCAATTGTCTACAAAGTACCTTGAGCAGCAAAAAGCGAAAGAAAGCTGACACCGTCAGGGACGTACTTGTGGTCTCCGATAAGAATCATCTGTTCGACCGTGCGTGACAATGCAGTCAATATGTGGCTTTCCAGGATCTCGCCCGCTTCCTCCACCAAGAGAACCTCAACACCAGCCCGTTTGAGTGTATCAGCATAGATGGCCGCTCCTGTGGTCGTACATGCGATGATCCTCTTCTTCTGCAAAGTTGCCACAGTCGGCCCCGCGAACATTCGTTTGATTGTGTCCTGGAGATCATTGTAGATCTTGCCGGTCTTGCGTATCGAATTGACAGCATCCGTGATAAGTTCTTCCTGCCACTTGTCCAGCAGCCGCTGGCGGGAAGAGTGGTCCATACCCCAGACCCAAGCCGATTCTTGGATGTGGGGCTCACCACTCAACACCCCAGCGTCTAGACCCCGCTTCCACCGCGAAAAGAGATAGTCACTTTCGATCGCACGCCCACCAGGCCCAACACGTTCCATGCCGTCTTCAGTCTCGAGTGGCACATTAAACGCATTGGAGAACTCGGAGTGTTCACGTTTAAGATGTGCAATCAGATTTCCGTCCAGGATGGTTTTGAAGTTTGTTTCAAGTATCTTTTCATAAGTTGAGGCGGAGTGTTTAAGTTTGTTAACCTCATCCCAGCAGGACATGCGCTCGCGTGGTTGACGATGAAGAGAGAGGTGGTCCGTTGACTGATTCGCACGACCGCCGAGGCGAACCATGGATTCCGCAGGAACGCCATAGCTGAGAAGGTCTCCGAGAAACTGATCCAATGCATGGTTGGTGTAGCAAACGACGAGGAGAGTTGGCGCAGTCTTATCATGGATCGCTTTCGAA
>JBBPTT010000752.1:0-17235 GCA_038094175.1 Boletellus aff. lepidospora
AGGACAGTTGACGAGACCAGGCATCGATGGACATGATGGTGGCGGCGACGGGGGCCGACTTGTGATGATGGAAGAATGGGGATTCGAAGAACTTCATGGTGCAAATAGGGGATGGGTTGGGTGGTGGGGGTGAAAGGAGGCGGCAGACGTCGGGGAAGACGGGGCTTTATAGATTGTGGAGTTGGCCCCTATGGAGGACGAGGAATATATTCGATGCACGTGATGATGTACGGCGGAACCTGGGGCACTCGCATGTCCCGTTCGGGGCCCCCGTCAAAGGTCGGTGAGTAGGGAAGTGCCACAGAAAACGAGGCTGAGTTCGCAGGGGCGTTACCGATCACAGTGGTCCTGAGCAGGTCAAACTCTTGTATGTTTTGAGTCCTTGCGGAAGGTATTGAGTATTTTTCTAGAGACGCATGTCGTAGGAAGAGGCAGAATAATCCGTCCATCGAAATCGTGATGTGTCTGGGGGGTGCTTGACGAGGCCACCCGAGAGTAGCCTGATTTCACAGCCCGAGCAACCTTGCAGGTCGGTGGGTCGCAAAGTTCAAGATGATGGCTGGGGTCTGGAGGAGTGACTCAGAGCGGCTAACAGTTCTCACGCGCCGTCTGAATGCTCTCAGTCAGACGCCTGTAACTTGATCATTGGCACAAGGCGCGTTGCAGCGTCGACAACTTTTTTTTTAAAACCTTTTGTCTTCCCCTTCATCTCACGATTCAAATATTTGGTGTCTAGTCCCAATGGCTCCTTCAACCGAGAGCCCGCCGGTGAACTAGTTTGCCGCCTAGACATGGCGGCAGCATGCGATGAATTTATGAACCGTTCGTACGTTGCATTTCTTAGTTACGGGTTTTCTTTCCCGTTCTTCTGAGTCGTGCACCCGCCGTTTCTTCAGGGCTCGCTTTATTATTCATTTCTCCCTGCTCTCCGCCGCCCTCCGTCTGCTATGCTAAAAGAACCTAGTTCGGACGAATATTACAGCAATAGCCCGTTGTTTCGAGTCACTACCCCCACGGCTGAACCGTTGCCACGAGGTGCAGGGATCATATGCCGTTTTTCATAACTTCGATGTCGAGCAAACCTATCTTATGTCGATGTCCCCCTTTTTTTCTGCAGAATGCGGGCTGTTTGCCATTCCAAGACGAATCAGTGGAGTACGAACGGCATGTCGGTGAACTAGGTTTCTCTCCTCGAGAAAGTGTCACATACCTGACTGTATGAGCTCGGTCCTGGCCGCTACTTTTTTTTTCCCGCTTTCCCGGCGGCCATCTGCTTTGTGGACTAAACGCCGCGTCGCAAAGTTTGCACTATTCTGATGTCATTCAACTGTTCTGACGGACGACCACGACAAACAAGCGAAAATGCGGGTCACAACGCGCCCCCTTTTGCATGGTTTCGATAGCAAAAAACTCCATCTCACAATGACGCAGACGGCCGACTCGAGTCACTGCCATAAAAAGAACACTGGCGTAGACTTGTCAAAGTGACCAGGCCGCCCAAATAACTGCCTATGCTCCTTTTGGGATGGCTTCCTTGAGTGCTCCTTGCCTTGCAAGCAATCGATGCATTGTGACTGGGACATCATGCATCATGGAGCGTCGGTCACTTGCACGCTGCTGAGAAAAAGAAGAGCAAACTCTACCCGTACGCCGGAGACAGGACGGACGAACTTGGTCCGACGAAAGTGCGCCGGCATTGCGGCCAGATCATTGCTATCTCCCTCCTCACACCGGCGCGACAAAACTGCTCGTGTACTAGTGTCTATTCTTCGCGCTTGACCGTCGTCGCATTGGCTCATGCAGACAATAGTTATCGGGGCACACTATGGGCTCAGTCTAGATCTAAACCAAGGGAAAAGTTCCTATCATCCTCGCTACGTCGACGTGTACGCCTAGTCACAGTTGGCATGGGAGATGAGAGAAGAACCGCTTCGGAGATAGCAAATCCTGGCCGCGGTGCACTCGCCTGTGCAATTCCTGGCTGCCACAGAGCTCTTGGACTGGTAGGTGTTGAACAACTGAAGAACGCCACGGTCAGCTGAGGTGCTGTTCGGCCGACGACTTTCACATACCTCTACCAGCGACGAATCGTTCTCCATCTCTTTAGCAAATAGCCCGCCGGGGTTCGTCAGCGTCCCTATTCATAATGCATGGCCAAAGGGAGAGAGGGGGTGATACCCACATTCCGTCACGAGATGCCACCATGTCGCGTTCAAGGGGTCGTTGGTACCCCAGGTGATGTTTTTCCCATAGGCGCCGCGCGTACTGTACTCCAGCCTAGTCGCCCCTGCCCCTGCCCAACCCGACATGAACGTGGGACCTACCTCTGTCTGGTTGTCCAGCGCTGGGAAGTCGTCGACGCGGGTGATCCAACTGCATCGCAACGAGGTGAACACACAGATCTATCTACTCCCGTGGGCGCAAGGCGTCCAGCGGGCACGTACGTGTGGGCATCCAGAACGTCGAACGTCTAGGGCCGGTTCTTGAGCATGTCTCACGGGACGTGGAGCGCGCAGGTGGGACACCTACCGCAGAGTCGACTTCATACATGCCTGAGTTGAGGTTCGTCAGCGGCGTCAGGGATGGCAGTTTTTTTATTTTGGTTCTCCGCCGTCAGTGACCCTGTCCCCACTGCTGCGAATCGACGCGGGGTCAACACGTACCCACGATACCGTCTGCGCGGTCTCGGCGCTCATGTTGGTGGCGTTGTTGGCGTAAAAGATCGTTTGTCGAGCAAACGCGACCTTGGGGTGAACGCCCATCCTCGTCCCAACAAAGCATACGCACAGAAAGCTCGTCCTCGTGGGCATGTCCGTAAAAGGTGTCTATCGTCCGGAGCGTCAAAACGCGCGCGCGCCATTTCCATGTTCGATACTCACTTGCGATGACATGCGGGGAGTAGCGATCAACGCTTGTCGTGGTTGTCTCAGCACGCTCGCTTCACATGATCACCGACACACACAGGACCCACATCTGGTGGACCAACACGACAATCAGCCTCGTGGTGAGGCGGGAAGGTGAGACTCACACAAGTTCGAAAGGTTGAACTGAGCTTCGGAAGCCGTCCATCCACTCAAAACATGACCGATGATCCGAACTAGGATCGTCGTTTGAACGGAGCGCGAGCACGGTAGTGCGGGAGGCTCACCTCGATCGCCAGCGTCCTCGGCATCCTGTAGCTCATCCGTGAGGAAGCGGAGGACTCCAAACGGGTCTGGATTAGTGGCGTTGATGTACACTAAAGTAATTCTGTCTGTGGGTGCGATCCAATGGTCACAGGATCGCTCCAAGGGACGAACGACGGCGTGACGCACGTGTACCCTGATTACGGTTGAAACGTCGACACGCGAGTGTATGTACAACATGAAACAGATGGTACGTACACATGTCCGTATCGAGCGAGATGATGCGCAACCCATCGGGACGCCTGACCGGTAGGCCGCATAGTGGGTACGCGCGCACTCGACAGAGGCTCCCGGAAGCCAGCCCTCATAGTACCACATTGCAGAAACGTGTTCGTACAGCCTGGGTCGGCGGTAGCAACACGCGGCAGATGTAAAACGACTCCACACCAATTGAATTGGCTTCCAAGAACGCCGCCAAGGGAATACGGAATCATTTGGAATTGTACCCGTGAAAAAGGGCGAGGTCAAACTTGGAAACAAAAGACGGGAAAAACTTGATCACGAATGTATTATGATTGCCGAGCGTGGCGTACACGGGAGCGGGACCGAGATATTTCTTGAGCAGATTGCACGTCGAGACCTCGGGTGTCTCTGTAAGCAAGTCCATCGGCGGTCCATAGTACTCGGCTTTACCTCGCAACACTCGACGCACGCCCTGCAGTTTGGCATCATGATCAGAATCGGACGGGCGAGCGGACGATGAGCCCTGACCTGGAGTATTGGTTATCGGGATCGTGCGCTGTCAGGTCTCCGGTAAACAAGGAAAAATTGAACCCGACCCCAAAGTCCCGGTCACTTCGGGGATCGCTTCCATGGCAGCAAGCGGGAGGGCGATAGATGGGTCGCTGTCATCGGCATTCATCACCGACTAGGAGCGAACGAGGGGAAGCGTACCAGCGGTAGGCCTCGTAGCGTGGCGCGGGGAGGAGGACCTGGTCTGGAGATTCCGTGTTGAATGCATTCTCGCGACAGCACAAGTATTGGCTTTAATTAGCCTCGTATCCAGTAGCATGGCATAACGATTCGACTTCGTCGAAGAGAACTGCTACGAGCTGATGCAAGAAACGCACGAGGATCAATGTGGGTGTCGGACACGTGAAAGAGCTTCAGACGTTCTCCGCTGGGTTGTCCTGGAGGAAGCAAGGGGTCCGGTTTCTGCTTCGCAAACCAACTCGTCAAGTTGAGCGGTACCGTCAGTGGCACGGGGCACAGTTTGAGCAGCCTTGCGCACAGAAGCTGCATGGTCTAAGGGACCACTCATGGGAACATCTTGCCAGATGGACCTGCCTGTCCGTCATATCCACCCATATCCCCCAGGGCGATGACCTGTGAGACGACGGGACCGAGAGCGAGCCTGCTGAATTCGTCAGAGCATGATATCCCCGGTCCGTACGGGGAGTGGTCGAAGTGCTCGCAGACTGCCTCCGCGAGAAGGGGTCCCTATTCTAGCGATGCCAGCACGAGCATCTTGGCGATGGACAGCGAAGCTTGGCATTGTGTGCAAGTATCGCCGGCAAGCGCTGGGTTGTCGGCAATAGAGAGGATCTGTGAAAATGCTTGTTGGAGAAGCTGGGACGGCTCTTGCTGCGGTGGGAGCGGATGAAGATCGACGGTGTCGTTCTATTCCGCGGGGCAGTGAGCCTAGTGTGGAGGCGTGACAGGACGTGAAACGACGTCGGCGTACTTTTGGAAAGTTGGCGGAATCTGTCAGATTGGCTGGAAAGATCGCACCCTGAGGAGATCAGAGATCAGATCGGACAGGACAATCGTAGCTGCGCAACATGAAACATACCGTCACCGGGTCTGAAATCACGAGTTGGGGCTGAGCCGACGTGGCAGTTGGATTATTCCAGTATGACCCATACACCGACGTTGGGAATTCGCCAGGAGCGGTGCACGCGGACGATATCGTATCGTCACCGGCAGCAACCCCTACCCTACCCGCTAGTGCGAAGAGGGAGAAGGATACGGCAAACTTGCTCAGCATGGACGGTGCTAATCCGAGGCTTCAACGCGCCCCAAGATGCCAAGATGCACCTTATATCCGACTACACAATGTATCAAAGTCCGAGGGAGGAAGAGCCGCTCAATCAGGGCTGTGTTTGGTCATATGTGATAGGGAGCCTGGGTAGTCTGGCACATTGAATGCTGAGGTGCTAAACACGGGCGGAGGCTCTATGCAAACAGGTGCTCGCTATTCTGGTCGGGTTGTGCGAAGAGGCGGTCGGTGTTTCCCAGCACACGGAGAACTCGCATGAACGTGGCGCAGTGCAGTTTAGTCGACCTGGTGCGAGAAAGGTTGTGCTAAAAACGGAGTACTGTTTGTCATCGATCACAACGATCAACTCGGATAGGGTCCATGTGATATGGTACGACAGCACTCAGTTGATAAGATAAGAGCGTTGGACTTGCCTTGCGTGGTGGGTCCCCGATCAACGAGGTCACCCGTTGCCAGGCAAAGGACAGGAACCATCAGACGAATTAGCGAAAATGTTCGAGTGCTGACCGCGGCGGCCTGAGCAAAGCTCCACGGAGCGTCAAGGTCCTGGCCGACCCCTGAGCTCGGCAAGCGTAGCCCTGTCCTGCAGGCGTCACGTTTGATGTATCTGCTTCCCACCGGCTAGCGTTGTGCACCTTTAGGAGTAAAGAGCACGGACCAGGTTGCGACGAAATCATGGCAAAGCGTCGCGGTGGATCGGGAGCGTTGGTCCAAGTGCCTCGGGTGAGCTGCTGTCGATCCGTCTGATGGCGAGATAACAAGGCGTCGTGCGAACGTAGGCTCGCTCAGGTCTCCGTCGTCGTGTGCAATCCGAGGAGGCCACTGCGCGCACGCAAGAGGGTCGTGTCCTGGTGCGTATGTAATCCTACACACCGCCGCCCAATCCGATTGGCCCCGTGCTCGTGTCGGGCTGTGAATTTTTCTAGCAACTCCTTTTGAAACGCTGCAACCATCACCGCGTCGGCTCGTCGTCGCGTTCGTTCGCCCCATTTTCACGTATAAAAGCCCACCCGTCTCGACCGATTTCTCCCAGAACCGCTCTCGTCTCGTCCCCGTCTTTTCCACATCGTCGGCGAGGCCCTCCTTCGTTACTTCAGAGAGTGTTCTTCCCTCTTTGAATGTACTCGAATCAGCTCGGTAGCACCCACAATCCCCACCGAGGCTCCAGACACACTTGCGCAGGTTTCCTTGAAACTAATTGAGATTGCCCACCCCCTCCCCGCCCATCATGGCCCCTCAATCATACACTCCTTCTCGCTACGGCACCCCCGACTCTCAGCTCGAATCCATTGTTCCAATTCATCCGACCGCTGTTCGCCGCCCGGAATACATCAAGGTCATCTCAGACAACACCACCTACACCGACGAGCACATTACTGCAAAATACCTCTACCGCGGCGCTGACGTTGTCATTTCCGACAACCAGTTCCATGTCACTCCCACCGTCAAGTCATTCGAGTTCCAGACCTCCCGCAAGGTCGGAAAGACTGGGTACGTGCATCGCATCTCTGTCCGACATCCGCTCACCGACATCGTCAGGCTCATGTTGATCGGGATGGGCGGTAACAATGGCGCTACCCTTTGCGCTACTATCCTTGCGAACAAGCACCGTATCTCCTGGCACACAAAGGACGGTGTTCAGCAACCCAATTATATTGGCTCTGTCCTCCGTGCCTCTACTGTTCGCATTGGCTCTGATGCTGCAACTGGCAAGGAAATCTACGCTCCCCTCTGTGACGTACTTCCGACAGTCCACCCCAACGATCTTGTCCTTGGCGGTTGGGACATCTCGGGCGTGCCCATGGACAAGGCCATGGAACGTGCTCGCGTGCTCGACTATGATCTCCAGCGTCAGGTGAAGCCTCACATGGCTCTCCTTGGCTCTCCCCTTCCTTCAATTTACTACCCCGACTTCATCGCTGCCAACCAAGAAGCCCGCGCGGATAATGTTATCCCCGGCGCTGATAAACAGGCTCACCTCGAGCATATACGTGCCGACATCCGCCGCTTCAAAGCTCAGAACCAGCTCGACCGCATCGTCGTGTTCTGGACCGCTAATACTGAGCGGTACAGCGACATCATCCCCGGTGTGAACGACACCGCCGACAACCTTCTCGCTTCCATTCGTTCTTCGCACTTTGAGGTGTCTCCTTCGACCCTCTTTGCAGTCGCTGCCATCCTCGAGGGTGAACCATTTGTGAACGGTGCACCCCAGAACACGTTTGTGCCTGGTGTCATTGAGCTTGCTGAACGTGAGAAGTCGTTCATTGGGGGTGACGACCTCAAGTCCGGCCAGACCAAACTCAAGTCTGTCCTCGCCGAGTTCCTTGTGAACGCGGGCATCAAGCCATTGTCCATTGCGTCCTACAACCATCTCGGTAACAACGACGGCCACAACTTGAGTGCGGAGCCGCAGTTCAAGAGCAAGGAGATTAGCAAGAGTAGCGTCGTTGATGACATGGTTGGCGCCAACCGTTTGCTTTACAAGCCTCCTGCTCCTGGCGCCAAGGGCAAGGCTGCCAAGGGTGAGCATCCTGATCACATCGTCGTGATCAAGTACGTCCCCGCAGTCGGAGACTCCAAGAGGGCTATAGACGAGTACTATTCTGAGATCTTCTGTGGTGGCAGGCAGACCATTAACATCTTCAACGAGTGCGAAGTGCGTTGATTCACTGGTTCTCATCTTCCTTTCTCATTTTTTTTGGTGTGTAGGATTCTCTCTTGGCGACCCCGCTCATCTTGGACCTGACCATCCTCACCGAGTTGCTCACTCGCGTCCAGTACCGAGATATCTCCGCCGAGCAGCCTGACTTTGCACCGCTCTATCCGGTGTTGTCGCTCTTGTCTTACATGTGCAAGGCGCCTCTGGTCAAACCCGGTACGGACGTCGTCAACAGTCTTGGCAGGCAGCGCAACGCGCTCGATGCTTTCCTCAAGGCTTGCATCGGGCTGGAAGGCAACAGCGATCTCTTGCTCGAGACGCGTATCTGGTAGAGAGTGACCAGAATGGCACCCGCCGCGATCTGAATTTGTTCTGATTCCCTGATGTATTTGTGATAGCGAGGGTTTCAACAACCCCATCTATGGTTGAATTCGCCATCGTTTGCCATGCATTCAACTGCTTGCCGACGCTAGGATTTGTCTCTTTTTCTTTCTTGATGCGATCATATACCGACAGCTTGGATATCTACTACCCATTTGTCCTCACGAACGCTGTTCATCGTTTAGAAATAAACGACTGTTCTGGTTCACATACGTAGCGACGATCGTGACGTCAGAGCTCGATCAAGATTCAAGACTAAGGTATTTGTGTTTGTTTGTGCTAATGGGACGTCACCTTGGGTGCTGCCTCCAGCTTCACGGATTCTTGCTGATGGTAGACAGTGCTCGCCGATGAGGGCCTGGTCCGATGACCGTTGGCGGACAGAACTGACTTCAATCAGAATGCTGGTAACATTCGGGCGGGTTTGGAGTAGGTCAAACCTTGCATAAAGTTGCACTGGCTCGCTGCTAGTTCGACCTCGCTTTTCTGTGGAATTTCTCGACTCACCGACCTTTGACGAAGGTCTCGGATAGGACACGCGAGCGCCCTAGGTTCTGTGTTCTCGTCCCGAATTCAATCGTCTCCCCATACATCATCACGTGCACCGAATATATTCCTCGTCCTCCATAGGGGCCAACTCCACAATCTATAAAGCCCCGTCTTCCCCGACGTTTGCCGCCTCGTTTCACCCCCCACCACCCAGCCCACCCCACCAATCCCACCATGAAGTTCCTCGAGTCTCCATTCTCCCATCATCACAAGTCGGCCCCCGTCGTCGCCGCCAACATGTCCATCGATGCCTGGTCTCATCAACTGTCCTCAGAACCCACCAAGCTGGTCAGGAAGATCGACATGTGTACGGCAGATACATCGGGAAAGGATGCCTGGGGAACCCCCGTCGACAAAACCCACCTGCACACCCTGCTCCGCGTCTCCTTGGCCCCCGCCTCGAGCGGACCGGGTGGGTTGGGAGAAGTCTACCTGATCGAACGTGTCCTCTCCACCGCTGGGGCACACCACTCAGTGACGCCTATTCCGGAGATGCTCTCCAGTGGGGGCACGCTCTTCCATCCCGAGGTCCACGATCGGATCTGCATCGCCTCGGATGGGCCGTCGAGTGGACTCGCACACCACCTCGAGGTCGAGCGCACGCTCGTGTTTGGAGAGGGGTCGTCGTCGTCGCCCCGGCTGACGATCGGTGAGCTGGGGCAGGTGCTCGGGTTCGTGGGGCGAGCGACTCGGGTGACGTGTTCGGGCGGGGATTGCAAGTTCCAGTCTCGGTCGTTTTCGTTCACGTGCATGGCCGCGTTGACGTCGAGTTTACCGCCTTGTACGCCTTTGCGGGGACCGGGGGAGAGGGTGGACATGAACGTCAAGAGTGGTCCGGGGGTGGAGGATACGGAGTTCGAGCTCGAGGCTGTGACGTTTTTGGGGCAGGCACCCTGGTTGCTCAGGGACGCGGAGTCGGTGAAGGCGGTGAGCGATACTGTTTTCTTCTGAAAGACACTGTGGATGTTGATACGTTTCGCAGTTGAGATTGATCGAATCGTTGAGGAACCAGCCTCGGGCGAATGCCACTGTGAGGCTTTACCATTGATCAGCTTCAAGTGTGGGTTCGCATGATGCTTTGGGGTGTCAAGGACAGTGACTTGCATATCTCTACATCTACGATTCCTGTTGTGAGCAGTATGTCAAGGATAGATCTAGTAGAATTCAAAGCGTCGAGGAATTCATCGTTAGCCCGTTGCTGGCCTCTTGCGAGGGGTACAGACGCTGGTACTCCTAGTGGAAACGTGTATGGCGCAGAATGACAATAGCGTTGCCCAGAGTGATCATCGCCAGCTGCCTGCAAAGCGTGTCTTAACCCCGGGGACTAGGAACTCAGGGAGTCACGCACAAGGCGCTGGAACTGGAGTCGTGGATTCCTAGGAAATGTGGGATCAACACGATAAAACGCTCAGCAACCGGGAACGAGCGTACTGTATACATGTACCCAAAAGCCAAGCATCTTTGCCATTCGGTCGAGGAAACCGCAGACCACCGACGGTATCTCCTAAAGGGCCCGCCCCAAGAGTCATCCAGGCTATTCTCCCTGAGAAACTGTCGACGACGTGAAAAACGGGGCCAAGGAATAATGGACCGACCTGACGCTCGACATCACGCGGTGAGGGGCTCGAAGAGCACTGCATGTTTTGTGCGGCGAGACCTATTTCACAGAATGAAGGGCGAGCGGTTGTGCTGTGGCAGTAAATGAATGCGCTACCCAAGAATGACAAGCAAAGAAAACGCTGATCCTCCCTGAGCGAACACGTTTTTAATACCGTCCGCAAAGGTCACATCGTGGAAGAAGCCGACACCCCCGCTGGTGCCGGAAAGGACCGAAAAGCAGTCCATGCTTGTTCTGCACTGCTTCCCCTTGATTGCTTCTCAACGGTTCATTCGAGGAAGGTATGCTGACATGTGTTGGTAAGAGTAGAAGCAATAAGAAAACTCACCGACCTTTCACATTTTGTCCTGCTCCTTCATCTCCGCTCGGCGCTAACGAAAGTACTGGGTGGGTCGATCACGCTTCCTGCATGACGCGTTGAGGGACACTGGGGTTATCTGAGGCAAGCAAAATGACCTCGGGGCAATGGTAAATCGACCTAGGCCCAGTATGTCACAAAGTCCCATTGCATGCCCCGTGGGCAAAGGGGGAGAGAGTTTATTGTAACGGTCGCCTGGTACGATAGATCTTGAGGTCGGCAGGAGGTAGTACCGCCCAAGGTGCACGAGGTGTGCATGAGACAGCCTTGAGCTTCGTGGATAATATCGATCTACAGATACGCAGCACAATTATATGTCAGGGGGCATACCCTAGAACGATCAGCTGCAGCTCCAACGAGTCCATGAAGCTGTGGATTCGATGCCCACTGTCCGTTGCCCCTGACAATATTGTTGGTTAGGAAATAGGTCATGCCATGTGTAACTTGCTTTACGTAGCTTGCGTGACTTCCAGATTGGGGGAGCTATGCTCTGCAGGGGAAATGAACAGAGCGGAGCGCTGGCAACAGTTTTGAGGCAACGTGTCGTACAGCCTGAGCTAGTGCCATGAGGTAACCACGATTGGCCCTAATCTCATCCCCTCTCGTATCCCCCCCGTTCTCCCCGACTCCCTTGGAAGCAAACACCAGACACGTCGTCGAGTCAACAAATATGTGGGGTTTGTTCGCCTCCACGTATCGTTTAAATGTTGATGACATGGTAGTATTGTATGCCTTCCGAAACGAATCCAGTCTTTGAATCCGTTCTGACCTGCGACCTCGTCGTCCAGCGTGGTCGGCCCTTCTGGAGGTGGCAAAAGTTGGGTAAGGGCCGCTTTTCCCTCTCGTGCTCCGGCTCACCTTGAACGCTATCGCAGTTCATAGAAGCAGCGATGAAGAGTGGGCTCATCTCGGTCAGCGACAAACTTCGGCCCAGCACGAAGGAGGTAGAGGCGGTCAGATGCAAACTCACCAACGAAGCGAAGACAACTCTGAACTTGAGTGCAACTTCGAACATCCAGAACATCGTGTTTGTAGACCTGCCTTCCTTTCATACGGGCGACGCGAAGGGGGCGGAAAAGAAAGTGTCAACATGGCTGAGCAAGTCAAAGTAAGAGTTTTCCTCTTGGATTGTTGGACCTGATGAAGCTGGGGAAAAGAACCAACGACAGTCATCAGATACGCATCCACGCTTGTTGGAACCATTTACGTGGCGAGGGTTGAGACCGACCACGCAAAAGAACCGATTGGAATTCAGGATCATCTAAACACTTTCGCCCTCACTTTCCCACAGAGTGTCAATGCACTCCCGGATCGACTGCTCGCAGTCCTCAGTTACGAGGATAAGTTGGCCCCAAGCAAGATCGACGACCACACGGAGAAGTTTCGGAGACAGGTGAACGCGCTGCGTGCCAGCCGGATGGAAGCATTGAAGGGGTCCCAGCCACGCCGCTTAGAATGGCGTCCCACCTACCATCCCCAACTTTTCCAAAAGGGCTCAAACGACCTTGGTATGATGGCCTGGGGCGTCGTAAAGGAACTTTTCGCTCACCGATAGTTTTGCCACGCTGCCCCGGGACGGATGGATTGTATCATACACTGCTAAGTTTGAGCCTCGTTCGAACAATGTCCATGTAGGTCCTAATTATACTAGCATATTGCCGCGTAGGTTGAGCCGTGTACTTTTGAGTTCCCGCGCCAGCTCTTGAGCTACTAGGCTAGCCTGGTGACCAGACCGCCATGACATCAAGACGAGGTATCTCTCGCTCTTGGTCGTGTTTGCCATGCTCGCTGGGAGTCTCACTTGACTGTTCGTCGCCCCAACCTCTCCTCTCTTTCCTCAAAGTTACTCTCGCACCTATTCTGGCGCATCCGAGTCGTAGGCCCGTAGACTCTCCCGGCGCCTGGAGTGCTCAGACGCTCACCTCTTCTCCACACCTGGTTTGCAAACCTAAGATGGACAGCCTGATAGGCAGCAGCTTTCATTGCGGGCCAAAGGGCCCATCATACGCCCGCTGCTGCGGATCTACCTGCAGACGACCACTCTACCAGAGCCAGTTGAGGCATGGTTCGAAATAATCAGACAAGACTCCTCCTGCGTTCTCGCCAGAACCTAAAGTCTGCAGTTCATCAGATGCCTATCCCTGATACATCGGGGTAAGTAACCCGCATGCGTGGAGCTGAAGCCTGTCCTGTAACCAGACAGTGGAAACTCATCCACGTCGAACTTCTAGAATTAGTAGAGACATTGTATTGACGGAATGCAGGGCAACAGAGACGACAGTGTTGTATCACAAACGAATTGCAAGCATCCAAACGCCCCCAATTTACCCACCAGAAGCGCTTTGAGGAAAAGGCGTTCTTAGAGCTCACGAGGACATCAAGGGGACTGTCTCGTGGTCGCAGCGTGCTGTCTGTCCTTAGGCTCCCGTAATTCCTCACGAGGGGTCGAGGTTCCACATTGACATGCCCGCTGCCGCAACGATCAGAGGGCAACCAGTGATTCTGCAGGACAGAGCATACTGATGCTAGGTTGGTCCATAGTTCCCTCGATTGAGCTTCCAAACCCGTCATGGCCTCACGATCGTCCGTAGCAAGCTTGGTCTGCCACATTGTTAGTTTGAATTAGTCCAGGTAATGAGAATGATCATACTTTAACCATGTCGTAAAGAACTCTAATCGAACTGGTGCACACCGCAATCGCCTGGACGTCCTTGTCGTACAAGAAGAAACGAGCTGTATGGTCTCTCTTTGGGATCGTCATTACAACCTCTTGAATGCTGTTGAGCTCCCTGCAGTAATCGTAATTATGCATATTTCGTTGGCAGCCATCTGAGGCAACGCACCTCGTAAGAGAGCTCAGTGCCTTCTGCACGTGCTTGGACAACTTGGATTTCACTGCAATCTGTACGATCTCCTTGAGTAGCCATCCGGCATACTCTATCACTTGAGTGATCGCATGGTGTGATCCTCCCGTCCCCTGGAAACACATGAGAGCTCAGTTGTCCGTTGCAGTGGAGTGCTGACCTCGATCAGTTGAGCTATGTGCAAGGCTGTTTCGATCGCCTCTCGAAGGGAGGGGGCAACTACTATACCTGCAACTTGATGACCGAGCCCGAGAGCTGCAATCGTGGACGCAAGTGTGTCTCGGCGACCACTCACATTACAACTCGTAGAGATGCTCACAATTTGGGGGTGATTGTTGAGAGTATCTGTGGACGAACTCGCGGACAGGGCTGTTTCGGAGGGGCTCGATTTCCTTGTGGAGAACTTGCTGAGGGCAAGTCGGCGAAGACTCTCTGGTCTTCTGGCACCAAAGATTCGATGAGTCCCCATGCGTAACCACGTCCAGGCCTTTTTCATCTCTCCCACGAGGAAACGGAGTAGTGTTTTTGCCGCGGTCGTTCTCTCCAATGGGAGACCCCTATCAACCATTTCCTGCTGAATCTTCAGCGGAGCTTGCCCCTGACGAGATCCATCCAAGTTTAGATGATAGATGATCTCCCAAGCTGAAGTGTGCGTTCCTTGAAAACGACAAGTATGAGAGCCGTGCTGTATCATATCCTTCCAGAAGTTGGAGAGAAGCTCTTTCTCCCTCTCGAATCCCATGGATTCTCCGATTTCGTCCCACATTGTTGTGACGAGGATAACGTTCTTCAGGTTGCCGTCGCCACACAAGTCCCTGAATATGGACAGATTTTTCAACGAAGTTCCGGTGAATCTAACGTCCGAGATGCGGTGCAGATAAAGAACCCCAGCAAGTTTAATATTGTTCTGGTACCTATGCAATATGTCGAGTCAGCCGGAACCTCCCCGCACATATTTCAGGTCAGAGCTCACGTGTCTTTCAGCCAAGTGGCTATAATCGTCAGGACCTGAAGGTCAGAAATATGCGTGTCATCGAATCCTGGCGTGTCTACCAAGACGATATTGCGACGACCATCAGGATGGGCACATCGGACGGGTTGCACACGTCGTGTGTGAGATTTCAGGTCGTAGCCTATCATGACCTCGTTTCGCCCTGCCGCTTGATTCACAAACTGTGCATGTGTTGGCTGTGCTGGCGTGCGAGGTCTTGTACAAGGAGACTCACCGAGCTTTTTCCTGTCCCTGTAGCCCCCATAACCCTGATGTATATGCGTGATGAGCGGGGGGAGATGTGATTTGGTGGGCAACATACGCAATTACCATGTCGTTTTCGCTGATATGAGCATGGTGGTTGGTCGGTGCGACGCTATGCGCAGTGGAACGACGCGGAATTACAGACGCAGGAAGATTCGAGGGATGAGGATGACTCGAGGGCATGACTTTGGCACTGAGGCTTGAAGTGGACTTGGGAGAGTTGCTCCTAGACCAATCGGATAGGGTTCTTAGGGCAGTGGGGTCGATTTCGTCCTCCTCCGAAGGGGCCAAGCTTTGACCAGAGACCATGGGCAAGGCAGAAAGATGCTGGATTCCCGACATAATGTTGTTACCATGGTCCTGACACGAGGTCTATGTGAGGCAAGCTGGAGTGAAAAGGCTCGCGAAACGCAAGGCCAGCCACTCAGCGCCAAGATGCGATCTGGGAACTGCAGGCTGCAGGCATAACGTTTCATAGGCAACACGTGTCGAAGGCTGGACATTTCAATACGGAGATCAGCACGTCTAGTCCATCGGCTAGGAACCATATACTGTACTGCGTGTATCCCGCAGGGGAATTGTAAGCCCGAAAGACTGTAATCTGTGTCGCTCGTCGAATGCCTCTGCGCATGGCGAGGGAGGGGCTCCCCGGCGAAATGCTGTCGCCGTGGGAGAACCGCAAGGGACCTTAGAAGTGCGCTGCGGGGACCGAAACGCAGTGCCTCTGGGAGATACCCGTCCGCGGGGTATATCTAGTGCTCGCCCCACCGCGCAGAAGCCTCCTCCGCCCCATTCGCGCCATCCCCCCCTGTGACCTCTCTATTCGGGGCCGTCGCCCGCTTGTGCCAGTCCATTCGCGCGCCCTGCATGCCGCTGCCGCCTCTGCAGATATTGCCAACTCCCTAAACGGACCGGGAAGGTCGATGGTCGGGGTAGCGGTAGCTAGTCTGGTCACCAGACTAAGCGATAGCCCCCTGATGAGAGCTTTCGCAGGCTCGAAACCGCACGCCCACCCGTCTCCTCGCTCACTGCTGATCGGACTGTAGGCATCGCTTCCCTCGCGCTCTGCCGCCCGGCCCTAATCCTCGGAGAGGGGCGTCAGACGGACGATCAAGTGGGTTGATAAGCCCTGGCCTCCTCCTTCGCACACAGATAAAGGACTGCCGGTCCACTAGTCACATGCCTTAGCGCCCCTTGTACCCATACGTCGTGGTCACCCCAACAGAGCGTGGTTCAGTTCGCTTGTCCGCTCGTCTCTCAGTGTTTCCCGCCGTTGGCCACGGCAGGTTTCCAAAGACGCGGTGGCAAAAGGCTGTTGGGTGAGGAGAAGCGTGAACATCCGAGCCCTGTTAGGACCTCGATCGGGTCGCTGAAGTCCAACGCTTCGCGAAGGAGAGTTTTGGATGGACCACTTCGTACAGCAGCCATGTGTACAAATCTTCGGCAAGGGGATCAGGAATGGCACTCAGGCTGTGACTGAGAGGCTAAGGGTCTATGGTACAGACCAAGCGTGGGGCTTCGTTTACACGCCAAACGCTCTGCAAGAACTCTTCGGTCGTCGTGGTAGTACATGCACGAGCTAATATGCAAAAGCGACATGGCCAACCAACCCTTCGAGGGCTCGAGATGTTTTCATCAATCAGATTACTAATCTATCCCCTGACGAGGTGGTGAGTGTCTGATAACCGTTGGTTATACGACCTCGACCCTCCCCAGCCTCCGGGCAAAGAAGCGTCTCAACCACGGCAACTTCAGCTCTTGCATCTGATGCAATTGGCCATCTATTTGTGCGCGCAGTTCGCTATACTCTGCCTGGAGTTCCGCCAGAATGTCCGTGTTTGAAGTTGCCTTCCTCTCCTTGTCGATCCGCCGTAGAAGCTCCATTTGTTTCTCGACCAGACTCTCTAGGTGAACGTATAGTTGCTGCCCAGCAGCCGTTTCCTTGAGTTTCATGTTCAGTTCGGCCATTTCTTCTTGAATAAGTAATGCTTTGCGAGGAGCTTCCTGTGCTAGAATCTGTCGAAGGAGCTTCTTCGAAGAACTATCATCTTTCCGACAGCGAACTATCTGAGCCCCATGGTCGATCATTGGCTTCCAAGCCGCCTCGAGTTCCTGCAACCTCTTCTCGCCAACACTCGGATCAACATCGTCCCACATAGTCGTAATGAGGTACACCCTATCCAGAGTTTTCTTTCCGCACAACTTCCGAAATGCTCGGAGATTTCTTTCTGGTGCGCCAGCTACGCGGTCGTCCGTTATACGATGAAGATATAAGATCCCCGAAACAAGTTTATCTTTGCCGTAGCTATAAGAATGGGAATGAAGTATGAGGTGAGGCGCAACCCGAATGCTAGTAGGCAATAT
>JBBPTT010000753.1:0-14917 GCA_038094175.1 Boletellus aff. lepidospora
GGGGGGGGGGGGGGGGGGGCAAACCACAGTAGAATAAAAGTGGATTGCAGCTATACAGGTCGCTCTGTTGTCCAGGAGGAGAAGAAGCACACTATAAATAAGTACATTGAAGACAAATACCACACAAAACCAGGGACAAAGGAAGCCTTGGAAGTCTATCAAAAAGCAGTAAGTCATATTTGGAGGCAGATGGGAGAAGAGGGTCAGGAATGTGCAGAGGTGACCACTGCAGTATGGAACCTTGACTGGGGGCCTCCCAACCATGTACAGGCTAGGTAGGGGTGCTCCCCCATCATTGTAATGTGTGCAGAATTAATATCCAAGTCAGAAATGCAAGCTACCATGGGCAGCGGATATTCCAAGAGTTTGCTCAGGAGATGTGGCATGCACATGGCATGAGAGTGGTATTTCTAGCAGGTTGGAAGGATGAAGAAGGGAATACTGTCAGCTCCTCATGAGTAAATTGGTTTCAATGTTATTCAGAGGCTGAAGCCTGGTAGCCTCAACTTCAATGAGGAAATTCATGGGGGCGAAAAGTTCACCGACATTGACATAGTCCGCCTGAAATGGGAGTGGTACATTGGAATGATGTTCAAACCACAGAATAAGGGAGATGGGGGTGACACAAATGAGGAATTGGCACACCCACCCAAACAAATGGGGTGGAGGGTGCAAGATGATCCGGTGAGGTTAGTGACCTGAGAAGATGGGTCTATTTGGGTGGGGAATGTCAGTAGTCAATTGCAGGAGCTGCAAGCACTAGTCAGGGGCTTTTTCACTGCTCATTACTGTGAGTTGATTCACACTGGGATCATTCCTCCTGTTCACATGGCATACAGGGTGAATTTGCAGCCACAACAAAGCCACAGTTCCATTCAAGCAATTACCCCTACAAGGACATGAAATGATTGCTGGAAGACATCTTCCACCTGGCTTTCAATTCTTGGATGACCCAAGCCACATGTGGAAAGCAGATGCAGCAGTGTTCTTGCAGTTTATCAAACAGCAACAATGCAAATTCCCTGACAACGTGTTTGAATTCCATCATTGGATCAATGATGATGGGGAATTGCAACATCCAGTAGAATCTCAGGATGACAAAGTCTTTCCCACAGGTAAAAAACGAAAGAGAAGACAACAAGGAGGGAACAAAGAAAAGTGCCATGCTACATCCATGGCATGATCTTCACATGCATCAGATGATGTAGGCATGGCGAATTCAATTATGGAAGATGCTAGTGATGTGGAGCAGCAGGGTTACAATGAGAGGAGAGTGAGCAACCATAAGGGTAAAGCCAGAGCTGTGTTGTGAGAGACACCCACACACAGAACAGCTGACACAGACATTACTACTGGGCGCAGCCAGATCGGGGGCTCAAAGAAGCAAATTAGGCAGGTAGAACCAGAAGGGGGAACATCACAAGACCCCTTACCACAGGCTGTGCTGACCAGAGTGGATTTATGCATTGCGTCCAAAGACATACATGAGGTGTGAGCACAGTGCCTGCGATACATGCAGATAAAACTAGGGGAAACATCCAAAAAAGCAGAGATAATTGCAATGCAATGTGGGGCTTTGTGAGTCAAGATGATGGTGGGGGTGGCGGGCAGGCAGGAGGACCACATCATCTCAAAGGAAAATCTGTGGAAATGTTGTGGGCACGATCCATGCATGGAACCAGAAATCCTACCCACAAGAGCTTGAATGGGCCTACTAGGTCTTGACTCCAACAACATATTTCCGGTGAGAAATTAACATCATATTCACACAATATGGGGGCTGCAATCCCTGCAGATAATAGCTGGGAAAGTGCGAGTGAGGGTGATAGCTGTGGCAGAATAAATGTGATAGGGGCACAGTGGAGTAATCTTGGCAGTGTCAAACTTCACAGAGATATTGACACCCAGGAGAAGCACCAATCAAATAGGCCTCAAGAGCACAGAATTCTGAATGGAATGTGGGCCGGGCATAATGACACTTCTGATCCGCCATCCATCCAATCATCGCAAGCTTGACTGCATGGGAGAACAAGTCAGACAGCTATGCAACCACCATGCACTGTTACTCACACTGCAAACCACCTCAAAAATGGCATTTCAAGGGCAACGATTCACAGACCTTGGCATAGAGCCCTACCTCCACTGACAATGGTGGCTGTGAACTTGGGATCCAATGCAGATTCTGACAAAAATACTTCTGCAGGAGGGAGTCAGGGTCATGATGCCTGTGTTGTTTATGGGGATGGTCAAAAAAGTAAGGAGTGATCCTATTTCACCTACCATTGAACTTAAGCCTTTTCCATCATCCAGATCATCCACCCAGCGCAATGAACAGAAACAATACTGCCAAACTGGCATATAAAAGGGGTACTCTTCATCCAACAGCTCAAAGAATAGGTCTGCCACATTAATCAGATGTATTGCAGTGATTCCCATTCTTTTCAGTTACTCCACCAATCGGGCATATAGATTCCTGTGATAATAGTGGAGTTGATCATGTTACCGCAGGTAAGATTGTCATTGTTACAATGAACCCCTGAGGAAAACTCTAGCCCCTCCAGCAGACTCCGATGACAGAAATAAAATTGGAACTGCAGAGCTAGGGCACTGCTCTACCAGAAAGCATCATGCTCCAACCCCTCGTGATGCAGATGTAGTATTGCCTGAAACAGTTGGCTGCTACAAGCCTAGGTCACCTACATCTTCTGTGTGGAAACATTGTAAATGATAGGCATGCATGGTTTGGCAGCACAATGCAAATAGTACAGCCATCTTGTTCCATGAATGTTAGATAAAGTTGATTTGGAGAACAGCTTTGTGAAGATATATAGATATTGAGAAAGGATGATATAAAGAGCTGGGATGGCCCAAGTTAGGCTTGCAGAATAGATTGAACTATCATCCCCACCTTTCCTGGCCTGTAGAGAGGCACCCAGTTTCTACACATGGACAGAAGCAGTCGGCTAGTAATCTTGAACATTTGTAAGATGATTGCAATACCATTGCATATAACATTCCCAGCTATGGCTGATAGCATTCAAGCAGTACTTCTGTACTTATGATTTGCAGATATGTGGAATAATCGGGATGATTGGTCTTATGTGGACTAACACATTACAAGCAGAACAAAACAATTTAGTGACACATAAATGTGACCTCTATCTCTACCAACTGCAGTGGAAGCAATGTCAAGCAGGGTTGTAGGGGCAGGAGGACATCATTTGATTGAGGTGGCACTGATGAGTGGTGATGGCCAGAGGGAGGACCCTTATTACTCCAATGCATTCGATTTTCATCAGTGAGGGAGATCGGATCCTGTTGGGCCACTAATGGGGTCAGTTCTGTGCCCAAATCTGCAGTAGAAGGACTGGTGGGGCAAAGAGAGCATTGCAGAGATGGTGGGTGTTGAGTCTTGGGAGTACTGACAACCACCTCCGAGGCCAATTGCAATGGCACCCTTTCCAGCCCTGTGACCTCTGTGTGGATGGACAGGGATGGACTAACCTGAGCATCCAGAGCAGTGCCTTCACAGACCTTCCTTCATAGTCCTTCCACCACTTGTCCCATTGCATTATAACCATCCTGCAAGTTGTTCACTTCTTCCACCAGCTCATTCCGCTCCTGCATCAGCCTTCTCAAATCCGCCTGTATACGCTGGTTTGCCTGGGCCCAGTGGGTGACCATCCTGAGCACATTGTCATGCTCTTTTGTTACAGCTTCCAGGGTCTTGCACACAGTTTGTAGCTCAGCCCGCAGAGCATCGAACTCTGCCTTCATGACAGTGGCCACCCCTGCAGTCATGTACATGTGTCCAGGAGTGAGCCCTGTGGGATTTAAAGCAACACTGGAGGTGGTGGGAGGGACTGGTCAAGGGCGTGTGGGCTGAGACCTGGAGCATGGTCTTGTGGGATGCAAGCCAGTCGCAGTGCTGGTGGAAGAAGAGGGGACAGGAGCAGGGGATGTGGAGCCAGACTCTTGTGGCTGCATCTACTCCTTCACTGGAACTGCGACAGGGATAGGGATTGCTAGGCATTTGTAATTAGTGATCAATGCCATTCAACGATGGAAGGCAACTTACATTTTGTGGCCTCATTGACTGGCAGACACAACTGGTGGCAGAGTCTCTCCTTGACTGGAGTAACAGGGGTGGGGGATGTGGAGCCAGACTCTTGTGGCTGCATCTGCTCCTTCACTGGAACTGCCACAGTGATAAGGATTGCTAGATATTTATAATTAGTGATCAATGCCATTCAATGATAGGATGCGACTTACATTTTGTAGCCTTACTGACTGGTGGACATGACTGGCGGTGCTTTTCCTTGGTTGGAGTAGGAGGTGCAGCTGGCACCCTGGGAGCTGTATGCGATGCAGATTGCCCTCATTTGTTGCCCACATTTGTGCATTGGTGTTTGTTCTTCTGGCAGTACTGGCATGCCAGCCCATTTGATGCCTGAATGCACTGGATGCTGCGTTTTGCACACTCACTGCATTCCATCTGATTTGGATCACCTCCTACTGATGCTTGAGCAACTGTCCATCTCGGGGCCCTGGATCATCCACATTTGTTGTCCCTGGTGATGTGCCAGTGCCAGATAGGCCAACTGGTGTCCAGCATGTCATCAACGTCCATGCTGTCAACAGCCTTCCTCTTCCCTTCTGCTTTCTTCCTTCTGCATGCCATTTCCTCAGTAGTTTCCTCATCATCCTGACCATCCAGCACTCCCTCTTCGCCTGCAGGGTCCTCTGATCTCTCTGCCGCTTTCCTCTTCCCCAAGACAGATTGTGGGGACTCACATTTCACCCCCTTCTCCACTTCATGACCCCCAACACGTGCCCACCACTCATCCTTCTCTGAGTCAGTTCTTCTAGGAGTGCAGATGGCCTGCCAATCAGGCCACTCCTCCTCAATGTTGTCCATCCAATATACCTTGACTGCAATGAGTAGTTCAGGTATTTGAGTCACGTGAGAGACGACCTTTTTGACCTTTGCCTAATGCATGTCGGAAATGAGCATTTCCACAGAACATTTGTGTGACTCACCATGTGGCCTGAGATCATAGCAGCTGCCTTATCCCAGCAGTCTTCACTTTTTGCAACCTTGGTTTGCAGAATATTCGCTATATCCTTTTCTGTGGCTTGTAGAACAGCATTTGCATGGTTTTCATCAATGTTAACGATTGAAACATAGAGACCGTTTGATTTGAATGCAAGGGGAAAATGTGTCAAGTGCAGCAGGAATGACAATGAACATGAAATTCCCACACTTTGTTGACACATCAATGACATAACCATGCTTAAACGCTTGTTCAACAAGTCCAACTTTGAAATCATTTCTGCAGCTCATCGTCAATGCCCACCACACACAGCTGAACTCACTTTTATGGAAATGTCACCATCTTCTCACCAAGTTCATTTTGCGCCACAAGGTAATGCTGCTTTGATTCCCTCCAGGGTGTAGTAACCCTCTTCAATAGCCCAAATGTATTTTATCAATACATCAACACCATCAAGAGAATTGTCACCATCAAAGGAGTTGTTGCCAGCATACAATTCATCAGCAGATTTAGTCATCCCACTGTCTGAACTTGTGATTCCCCCTCCAGCGCCACATGATCCAATTCACCATGCCAGTATTCAATCAGATCAATCCCTGTCAAACCTTGTGATTCCCCAGGTGAGAAAGAAACATCAGGGTAATGTCCTTTCCAAATATCAGGGAGAGCATGTAATTCCACCTACCCATGGTGAGTTTGTGGGCTTGTCTCTCTCATCCAGTTCCTTATCACATGCAGTCATCCCGCTCTCCAATCTCGTGATTCCTCCTCCCCCACCAAGCCATGTAATACACTGCCCCAGGGTTAAAGGGGATACATCACTCACAAATCTTGTGATTCCACAAGCTGCAAAAAAACATCAGTTTGATCTCTTGGCGAAGCTGCAGGGCAGCTGCATGCCGCAGGGGGATTTCCAGATCCTGAGTGGCCAAGATGCAGCTGCAGAGGTATCATTGTCGAAGTTGAAGATTCCCACCGCAAATCGGAAATGCACTATGGGAGGGGAGGACAGCAGTAAGAATGATTCTCAGAGCTTATTGCCACACATATAAGCTTGCTCACACCTTCTTCTCCAGTTCCTCTTTCAAAATTAATTATACCTGCTGTGACGTCTAAGCCCAAACGCAAGGCAGCAGGGAAGCTCCCCCATTCTAGCCATGACAAATTCCTGGAAGCCCTCAAGTCTTCCACCTCTTCCATTCCCTCTACATCGCTTGTTGCAGCCAATTGCTCACATCCAGATATTCCAATTCCACACAGAGTAAATACCAACGACATTCCACCAACCTCACCAATATGGAGTTTGTCGTTCGATGCATCAACCGGGGACATTCCTCAGAATCCAGGATCGTCACCTAGCAACCACCAAATGTGGGTGGAATTCAATAAAGCTGGGCTGAGTGGCGTCCCTCCTGCACAGAAGAAGCCTAGCGATATTGAGATGGATTTGGAGGAATCAGGTGGGAATTCCTTCTGTTTCGCTGGTTGTCATCAGTAACCAATTTCTTTTGGACATGGAATGTGATGCAGGATATCCCGACTCATCCTCCCTTTCTGCCACTTGAGAGGGCTTTCAAGCCTGAGACATTAAGTTGGCACAACCCTCACACTCGCACCCTATGCCTAAGTGAATTGAATTTGCCTGTGGAATTTAGTAAGTCCAATCAGGTAACCTTGTTTGGAGCCATTATCAATTCTAACAACATTTTCTTAATTTTCAGATGAACAAGAAGTGGAGCAGGAGCAGGAGCAGCTGAGAGAAAGGGGCATTCAAATCGATGATGAGTTGATTCTTGGTGAGCATGTCACAGATGTCGATGAGCACTATTTTTAGCCTTTGTAGATGTCCTAAAACAGCAAAGTCTCAATGATACATTAATGGAATTGCTAGAGTTCCATGAAAAATATGATCAGCCAATCCTCAGTGCAATGGAACAATATTGGGCCAACTTTTCAAGGCTTTTGGCGAAGCAGAAAACAGTAAGAGATGAAATAAATAAGTCTGCTGAGACTTTAGGGTGGATTCAGGAGCAGTGTCAGGTTCTCAACAATTTTTGAGACAATGTGGAGCATGTATTGTAGGTCTATTCACTTATATGATAAGTTCACCATGGCCCAGCTACATTGTTATGGGTTCTTTCATGCTGCTGGCCTAATTACATAATCCACTGCACCTGTGAATGAGAAATTTGTAGAATCTGCATGGTTAAATCACATTCCTTGGTCACTCATATATAGTGGACTTGCCTCTGAGTACCAGTTTGCAGGTCCACTTTTCTGAGGCTTTCTTGGTTGCCATGTAAAGAGCTCTGGGGGTGTGATGCACTGCAGGCCTGCTCATATTTTATATCTCTAATTCTGCACAATATAAAGACCTACTGTTAGGCAGTCTATCCTTTTCTGGTTGGTATTAACATGCAGGTATACTGTGCAGCTAGCCCTCATAAATCAAGGCTAACATTTTCTCCATGATCCTAAAGCATGAACACAAAATATATTCTCCTACAGGTTCTTCCCCTTGTATCTCAGCATTACTTGTGATTGATAGGCTTGGCCTTGACCATATCTTTGTTCACGTGGTTTCCTCACAGTTGGTGGGTCCCTGTATCTTGTGGCAATCCAATCCAAGGGGCACATTGTATGCCAGGGCTGAAATTTATTCTCACAGAACATGCACTCATGTCCTCCTCAGCAGGTACATTCCCCTGCATGTGGTTTTCCAACCCACATGTTCAACATGTCCTGCAACATAGGTCCCCTGTGGGAAGCGAGTATGTATGCCAGTGTGGGCACTGGAAGGTTAGTGGGCCCAATCATGCCATGCATGTTGCTCTTCTTGAGGCCTACCATGGAAGACCATACACAGCTATATTTCAATGTGGGCTCTCAAGTACACATGCCTGTGTGGATGGTGGACTCACCTATGCCCAGTAGCAGTATCCTCAGCCCCCGCCCTTCCGATATACTCCATAGATATGTTTTAATGTGGGCCTGCATGAATGTAAACTAGCCTGGCTGGTGGGACCACCCATGAACCCTATGCCCCACATATATTTCAATGTGGGCCTGTGCATGCATAAAATGGCGTAGTTGGTGGGCCTGGTCCCTGTCATGGTGCCCATATGGCCAACCCATGGACTGTATTCTGCAAATATTTTCCAATAAGAGCCTGCAGATATGTAGTCTAGTGGGTGTTGGTTTCACCTTTTTCAGCTCACAGTATCTTCAGGGCTCACCCCTTCACCATGCTGTGCCCAGATCTACCATTGCAGACCCACAGGTATATGCACCAGTGGCAGAGTTGGGCCTGCCTGTGCCAGGTTGCAGTGTCCTCAAACTCCACCTGTGTAACATACCATGCAGGTATAGATTTTAACATGGGCCTGCAAGTATATGCACCAGTATGGTTGGTGGGCCCACCCATGAAACATACTGCAGGTGTATTCCCATGCGGGCCCATACATATGCAGACCAGCATGGTTTGTTGGCCTACACATGAAACAGGCACCACAGGTGCATTCAAATATGGTCCCACATGTATACACATCAGCATAGCTTGTGGGCCCATGCTTGGCATGTCATTATACCCAAAAGGCCCACCTGTGAAATACACACCACAGGTATATTCCATCATGGGCCCGCCTGTATGTGCACCCACATGGCTGGTGGGCCCACTCGCGTCAGGCCATAGTATCCTCAGGGTCCACCCATGAAACACATGCCACAGGTGTATTCCATCGTGGGCCCGCTCGTATATGCACCAGCATGGTTTGCGGGCCCACTCCCATCAGGCCATAGTATCCTCATGGCCCACCCATGACACACACTGCAAGTGTATTACAGTATGGGCCTGCATGTGTCAATACCCTCAGGGCCCACCAGTGAAATACACCACAGGTATATTCCAATGCAGGCCTGCCAGTATGTGCACCAGCATGGTTTGTGGGCCTACCCATGTCAGTTGATAGTGTCCTCAGGCCCCACCCATGTAACATGCTTTGCAGGGATGTTTCAATGTGGGCCTGCACACATGTCTATTAGTATGGTTGTATTGAACATGCCTACTACTCTAGCTACAGAGGAGGCAGGGCTCAATACTCACTGGATAGTGCTTGGTTGAGGAGCGAGGTCTGGCAGGTGATGGTAGCAATCAGAGATGCTATTTGAACTCAGATGACTAAGCTCGAATATATATGCTACATGATTATGCAAGTATCTATATAGGATATATTATCTAATAGGGGTTGGAACATGAAAGTTCGACACTCCCCCTCACTTTGTGTACCTATGGTTGTTACACTTGCATGGAATTACCCAGCAAGGTCAAAGGTTCGACGACTAAGTCGGAACCGATGAAAGCAACTAACTGTAGCGCACACTTCTGAGGTGTAGTGCGAAGACACGAGAGGTTCTCACTAACTGCAACTGGCAGTCTCGTGGAGGCCAGGTAACTACACGTAGATTGCGTAGAACTAGCTAGGGAACATGATACGTATCCGGGGTCAACTATATAGTACAAAGATAGGCTGTGCGTACAGCCTGCGATGAGTCAGGATGAGTCATGAGTAACCAAGGTGACTAGATGCATCAATGTGCAGCATCAGAGATGGGATCAAGGGACTAAAAGATGGTGGCTGCGAGGCTATGCATGGTTACCATCATAGTGAGATGGTGAAGGTGACGATGTGAAGAGTCGAGATAGGTAGTGGCGAAGTGGATAACCAGTGTCTGGTGACTTGGCTAAGTCATAGGATCCTAGTGGCTTGTCGGTAGTCATCATAGTCGCGATGGAGAGTGGGGAACTTATCAATGGAAAGAAAGGAAAAACTGTAACAATACCCCCTTTGTACATTGGAGATTCCAGCTCCAAGACCTTTGTCCTTAATAGTTTCGTCATCGATGTTGAGGAGGGGATTTTACCAGGGAAACTCTGTCAAGAAAAGCCGATGGGTGTAGTTTTCGATAAGCGGAAAGGAGTTTGTGAGCATTGGAAAGGTTGGCGGCCGGTTCCCATGTGTTTTCTGCAGAAGAGTATCCTTTCCATTTGACAAGGTATTTTCTTCGTCCGGCATGTCCTCTGTGTGCGAGAATGGCTTCTACTTCGTATTCTTCTTCTCCTTCAATGGTGTCCAGTGGGGGTCTGAGGAAATTGGGTCCATGTTCCGGTGTTTTGACGAACTGGGTGAGAAGGGAGGCATGAAAAACGGGGTGTATCTTCCAAGAAGGAGGGAGACATAGCTGATAGTTAACCGAGGAGATGACTTTTTCAATTTCAAAGGGGCCTTCTCGTTTCGGGGCAAGTTTCCTGGATGGATAAGGGATCTGAAGATTCTTTCCTTCGAGCCAAACCCTATTGCCAACTTTAAATGGGGAGAACGTTTTCCATCCCCTTTCCTTGAGTCGTTGCTGAGCACTAACATGAGCGGCCTTAGCTTCTTCTCTTGCTTTGTCCAAGATAGAGAGTCGGGATTCGAGAGCAGGAAGGAAGGTTTTGCCAATTGGAGGGTATGCTCGAGGTTTGTAGCCCATCATCAGGGAGAATGGGGTTTGTTTAGTAACCGAGTGTATGGTGGAATTATGAGCAAACTCGGCCATTGGGAGTAAATCATGCCACTTAGCAGGGTTTCCGTCGCAAAATATCCGAAGATATGTTTCCAGTTCTTGATTGACGCGTTTGGTTTCTCCATCAGTTTGAGGGTGATAGGCGGTGGATAGGGCGAGGTCGTATTTTAATAACCATGCCAGTTCTCGAGCAAAGGTGGAGGCGAATTGCGGGCCTCTGTCTGAAATACATCGATCATGCAATCCGAACCTGGGGAAAATGTGTTTGAAAAAGAGGGCTGCTACTCCTGCGGTGTCGATCGTTTTATGACAAGGGAGGAAAATTACCCCCTTTGTAAGCCCATGGTCAACCACGACCAAAACAGAGTCAAATCTGGCCGACACGGGAAGGCCAGTGATTAAATCCATAGAAATATTCTGGAATGGGCGGGTGGATTCCATCGCATTGGGAATCGCTGGCGGTGTCGTGGGATGGGTATTAACCTTGTGTGATTGACAAACTGCACATCCTTTGATAAACCGGCGAACAAAGGTAGACAGGCCGGGCCACCAATAGTCCCGTTGGAGAAGGGAGAGAGTTCTGAAATAACCGCCATGTCCTCCTGCATCAGATTCATGGATCTCGGTGACCAATCTATGCCGTTGTGACTCAGGAATGAAGAGACGTCCCTTGTAATATAACATTTTGTCCAACCATCGCCAATCCTCAGGGGAGGCGCGAGGGAAGAGGGAGGACCCCTTTTCTAAAGCGGAAATTGCTTCCAGGGCCATCGGGTCTTCCTTGGTGGAGTGAATGATCTTTTCGCAGAGTTCAAGATCTATAAGATTGATGAATAGATCGTCGGGTAATAGTACTACATCCTGGTTGTTGGCGGTGGTGTCCAAGTCGTCTTTTCTGGAGAGAGCATCGGCCGGTCCCATCTGTGATCCGGGGAGATTCTGATATCGAATATCAAAGTCTTGGAGGAACAACATCCATCGGGCTTGTCGTCTAGACAGTTTATGGGGTTGTTTGAAATATGCCAAGTTCTTGTGATCAGTTTGGACAGTCACCTGGTGTTCTGTCCCGGACAGATAATGTCTCCATTCCTCCAAGGCTCGTATGACAGCTAGCAACTCGCGATCGTAAATATCGTAGTTCCGTTCTTCTGGGGAGAAGGTTCGGGAGAAATAAGCGCATGGGTGAAGATCTCCGTTTCCGTTGGTTTGCATCAGGACCGCTCCACAAGTGGTGAGAGAAGCATCTGTCATGACCGTGAATGGTTTAGTGGAGTCCGGCATTCTCAGTACCGGTGTAGGAGCACTCGGCTCCTTACGGTTGTAGAGGCCCTTTTGACAGGTCCAGAGGTTCTTCTATCGTCGCCATGCATCGTCGTCCATCAAAGTCTCGTGTCCCGCGTGGTCCAAGGTTAGTTTCGTGTTCGTTTACTTATGTCCAGACAGGTCTCGGGTATGTCCGGTCCGGACTTGCCGTGTCCAGACGCATGTCCAGCGGCCGAGTTGTCCGGACTCTCTTTTTCTTTTCGTCTCGGCTTTTCGTACTTATTCCCGATCATCCCCGACCTGTTTCGCGTTCATGTGTTTATGTCACACAATTTTCTGGACGTTTGACAGGTGGATAGCGACAGGATGGCAACTGTCCCCCTTTGCTTCACCTGTCATTCTTTATTTGATATTCGAATCATAGTCGGTGTATATAAAAATCCTGTACCTAGGGATCGAACCGGAGGCAATTTCTGGCCCACTTTTGTCGTCCGTCTCTGCCTGTTGCGCCGTCTGTGTCAGTCTTGTCGTCTTTTGTCCCTTCGTCATCACCGCTCGCGTTCTGGACATCACTTCTGTCCAAGTCCAGAACTTCGTACTCGCCCCCTCGCCATCCACATCCACCAGACTTCGTCATCAACCCTCTCGCCCATTCGTATTGACATCCATCCCTGTCCTTGTCATCTCCAACTCTGGTCCAGTCATTGCTTTGATTGAGTCCAGACCCTTGCTTCGCTATCCTCAGTCTGGATCAAGTCTGGACATCGTTCTTTTGTTGGTAGGCCACTCGAGCATTTTCCCTTCTGATTTACCTTGGTTCCCCCTTGGGACGAGATTATCTCGCGCCCACTTTTTCTTCGTCGCATCCTCTGGACTTCCTGAGGGTCGGCATCCCCCAACTTTTTATTTATCTTACACCGGACTAAACCCAGGGTAGAAACAGAATGCATATACTTTTGATATGGGAGACTGCTAATCGTGAACGACAGCGGTCTCCTCTTCCTCAATGTCATCCTCTCCATCTTCCTCAGCATTGAACTTGTCGAGCTCGTGGTCGTCCAAACCAGTCAAATCGGTGACCAAGATGGAGACCTTTGTCCTTGGAAAGTAGGGTAGCAGACAAAACGCAGCATACCGCAACTTAGAGATGGTGCCGTCCAACTTGGCCAGCAGGTATGAACTGCCAGTAGTCCAGCGAAGGACCACCATTGGACTGAGGTAGTGTGGCTTCATCTTCCGGTTTAATTCTTTCTTGATCCGGGAGTTCCGGACCAGAACAAGATCACCAGGACGGTACTCATGGTCGCAAATTCGATTCTTGAAATGTGCCATAAAATGTTTGATAGACGCGAAGCGAGATTGGAGGATGCATTTGTGTATAGAGTCGATATCTTCCTGACGCTTTTGGAGCTGCGAAGCTTGCCAAGCAATCAGGGCTGTTGTAGAGACATGATCAGTATTCAAAGTGGGGATGAGAAACGTAACCTCTGCAAGATCAAATGGAAACAAAGGTTCAATGCCATGAACCATGAAGTACAGTGAAAGTCTGGTAGACTTTAAGATCGTGACGCGCTCTGCCCAGAATACAGAGTGAGTGGTCACAGTCCAGCAAACCTCTCCCACCAGGGTACTTTTGATGATGGCCTCACAGACATCAAAGTGACATCGTTCGACCACGCCGTTCGCCTGCGAGTTGTAAGGGGAGATCTGGATATGGTGAATGCCATACCAGGCGGCGAGAAGATCTAGAGCTTGGATGAAAGCGGAACTGTTGTCAGTGATGAGCTCAGAGACAGCACCCCATCGACAAAGAATATCCTCGAAAATAAAAGAAGAAATGGCTGACACGTTCTCTGACCGCAACATACACCATTCCAGATACGCCGTAAGAGCGCACCGAGCCTGGACGATGAAACAATAGCCGCCGGAGTGTGGCATCAACATTGTATCGATGTGGACTTTGCAAAAAAGTCCACCGATGACTGGAACAGTAGGTGGGATATGGAACTTGGAGGTTTGGTGGATTTGACATTCATGACAAGTTTTGATGTACCATTTGACGTTGTCGACCAACATAGGCCACCAGAACTGGAGGAGCAAACGAGTCCAGACTGAAAAGACACCCTTGTGCCTGAGGTCATCGTGAGCCTCCTTAATGAGTCCATATCGTTGCCCCAGAACCGGAACCAACTGATGTTGGCCATGAGGTTCGCGATGGTACAGAGAGCCATTGAGAAGGAAGAACCACGTAGCCAAATTGATGAAGGACGTGTAGTCCCCATCTGTCATGTCAGCAGGACGAATACGAGTATTGAGAAATGAACGAATAAGTTTGATCCGGGCTTCTTTTGCAAGAGCCTTTGGAGATCGAGGCATCAAAAGACTGGGACCGTCGAAGTCTGAGTCCAGAGCTAAGGTTGAGTTGTGCAAGACGGCACGGAGGCAAGGAGGTGAGTGAGATGGTCTACGGAAGTTAGGGGCTGCATCAAGACGCGAAAGATGATAATTAAGCAATGAAACCGCAAAGGAATAAGCATCGTCGAGCCAGTCTTCATCATCGTCATCGTCAACTGGATCGTCTTCTGAGGGAGGGCACTGAGAGAGCCCGTCTGCACCGGTATGATGGGTCGCAGGGACATGGACGAGACGGAAATTGAACAAGAGGATTCCTGCGATCCATCGATTGATGGTCGCGCTCGGTTGGAGGTCCGGATTATTGATCATCCCTTTGATGTACTTGGCGTCCATTTTGACTGTAAGATTAGTGACTCCAAAGATAAAGATCTGGACTGCGCAAAGAGCGCGAAACAGTCTGTAAAGCTTGAGTTTAGCCTGCAAGTAGCGGCTCTCGACCCCTGTCAAACTAATAGAGCCAAAGCGATTAGGCTAACGACGATTATCATCGCCCTCCTGGGAGAGGATGTAGCCAACTGCGACTACAGATGTGTCGACAGCAAGGATGACCAGTCGACCAGACTCGTAATCAAGGTGGCAAAGGGTGGGAGAAAGACATATCGCGTCCTTGAGATGCTGGAACG